>WEIT01027187.1:51773-87419 GCA_013389985.1 Dryoscopus gambensis
TTAATAACAAATGAATAATTCAACCGATTATCAATTAACCTCTGGCTAAGCTTTTTGACACTATTTTTCCTCCGTAGAGACTCACAGCATGTACAGTTTAACTTGCTCTGATGTTCACTTCATCTCCCTTAGAGGATAAAATTGTATTTCATTTTAATCTGAAGGAACATAATATGTACCCTCTGCTTCACTAGCACAACAGTTAGTGTGCTCTATTCATTGAGATTGCATTTGTGTTCTATTTATGTAAGCATTGTGTGATTTCTTAAACCTCAATGCTTACTCACACAAGGATATAAAGCTGTACTTGAGTGGGCATGGGTACGTAGACCATAAATAGGGTGAGGAAGGGCAGCTGATAACTTGGCAGCAGTTATATACTGTAACCTAAGTGCTACCTCCCAGAAAACCTCTCCTTCCAGCAGATCAGGAAGGAACATTTATTTGTTACCTGTAACACCTTTCCTGGCAAACTGTTTCTGGTGAAACACTGCTGTGATTTTGTGATGTGTGGCTTAGCCAAATGAATTTTACCTAGCAAAATGATTCAGCTCCCTATAATTTGCTATTCTCACATGTATATAACAGCTAAGACTACAGAAATATCATGGTGGTCCACACTGCTTATTTTTTAGGAATAAAATGTAACCAGGGTACATCTGCAAAGGCTAAATACAGTGGAAGCGGGGAAAAAGGGAAAGATCACTTGTGATTTATTAACTTTGTTGTCTCTTAGGAGTGGTAGTCCTGATGGTTACATCTTACATGAATGGTATGAACACCTGAGTAAGCACATATATATTCATGCTTACAGTTTTCTGGCTAGAGTTAGGAGCTTGTACTTCCTGGAGTAAAGAACTGTATTTAACAACCCACAGATGACAAGCTGCCTACACAACCAGACCCCAGCTTTGATCTGTTCTTGTGTTAAAGATGGTCTTCAGGAAGGTGATGGCCACCTGGGACGACAGATGTGGAGTGGGAGAGGGAACTCACTGTACCACTGAGCACCTGGGGTGTATCAGATCACACTTAAGACAGATCTGCCTTCTGTCAACCTGAGAACAATCTCTGTGAGCACAAC
Organism: Dryoscopus gambensis; assembly: GCA_013389985.1. Lineage (NCBI taxonomy): Eukaryota > Metazoa > Chordata > Aves > Passeriformes > Malaconotidae > Dryoscopus > Dryoscopus gambensis. The sequence goes on from WEIT01027187.1 coordinate 52,858, forward strand.
TGTGTGGCACAAGTCAGTGACTGCTCTGAACTACACCCTGTTCCTCTTGCCCTAAGGGATTGTAGGAATTCAGACTATTCCCAAGTATACCCTTCACACTGGTTTCAGAAGGGATGCATGACATAATGAAAGCTTTTCTAATGTTCTAATGTTGGTCCAGTAACCACCTATTACACCAAATTGTTATCTTGGATCTAGATATTATGCTTTTGAGGAGTTTTGAAAAGGAGGAACAAATCAATCTTTAGCCAGAATCTAAATGTTGAAGCTGAAAAGACAGATGTCAGAAAGAAATACTGACTTGTTAAGCTGCTGTGCGTGGCTGAGTTTGAAATGTCAGTAGAAAACTGCTCCTCTTTTCAGCTCATGGATGAGGAGGAAGCAGTAAGCTGATGATCTGCTACTGAGTCACAACTGCTGGGAAGGCGATACAATGAGTAAGGAGCTTAAATTTCCCTTTAGAAGCAGTGCTGACTGCTTTACACACTGGCAGGCACTGCCCAAAGGGACTGTGCTTTAGGAAAATGGATGAACCCTGANATGTAAATGTGGCACTTAGGGACATGGTTTAGTGGACTTGGTAGAGCTGGGTTTATGGCTGAACACAGTAATCTTAGAGGATTGTTCCAACCAAAGATTCTATGATTCAGCTGCAAACCAGCATAGAGAAACCGGCCATTTCTCTTGCCATTTCTAAAGCCTCAGGCAAACAAAAAAAAAAGAAATTTTGCCCATCATTTTCAGATCTAGTAAGCTTAAGAAACATAAATCAAACTCCTATTAACTACAAACATATGAAGGTCCACCAGCTTTACTTTGTCAGAGAAAACTGAGAATCAATGCTAACCTGTGAACAATTCTTCAGGTTGCTAAATGCCTGGTGTCTGAGGCTCTTTTGTGTCCTTAACACTTCCTATTTGTCAAAGAGTCAAGTACAAACTCCCGTACCTATTTAACCTGAATACTTAATTAAAAAAAAAAAAAAAGAGAGAAACAATATTAAGGGGCTTTTTTTTCTTCAGGAAGGGAGATATTTTCTCCTTAGAAATTCCTCATTTCTAAATATAGCTGAATTAACATACTCTTTTTCCGGTTAATGTTAGGGCTTTCCTGCATCTCTGCTTCAAGATATGAATCAATCCAGCTTATGTAAAAGTGCTTTTTCTTTAAAAGTACCCACTGCCTAATTTAAATGAGATATTTCAGGCTGTAGAATTTTTGTGAAGAACCTGTTAAGCTTTGTGCTGACATTTGATTAATCACTTGTTTCTAACAAGAATATTGGCTAATTCTGTCAATATGACAACAGATGTGGTCAAATACTGATGACACTACTGGTGCAAAAAACTCTTAAATCATTTAATGATCAAAGGACAGAAATGAGTATATCTAAAACCAAATTAATTCCTTTCTAAACCAGACATATAATGAGTGAAATGTGGTCAAATGGCTCATTCTGCAATACATTTTATTTCCTTCATTCTATAGAAACTTTAGGACATATACAGCAAATAGATCTACAGAATAGGTCTATAGAATCTGAAGTTCCTAGCATGTAACAGGATAATAATGTCTCTAACTGGGCAAATGGTGAGTATCTGCTTTTGAACAGAGTTCAGGAGGCCAGATTGTCCAAACGTTATTATACCTGAATAGAAATGGCTGTGTCCCACTTTGAAATGGTGTAAATGGCTACAGAGAATGCAAAGTAGAAGATCTGGCACACTTTTATTCATATGCCTCTTCTGCTCAGCCAGCTTGTAGTCATTTTGATTCATTGCTTTCAGTAATCTTCAGTATTTCAATCTTTGTAGTCACCCCAGGAATACAGCTCAGATTGCCCTCAGTTCTGTGTTTAATGTGAAGGCCATAACAAGATGCCATGCATCATTACAGTGACACGAGACCCTCCGGAAATGTAACGTGATGTGTTTTGCTTGCAGACATGGCTAAAGAGACTATAACTGTCAGATGAAGCACAAGAGAAAGGAAGATAAGAGCAGTCACTCTGTCTGTCTCTGCAAATGATGTTTAAACAGAAAAAGTATTGCTGAGCTCGTGAAAGGAATTTGTTTATTCCTTTAGAGCTTTGAGGAACGAGCTGAGTGACTAAAAGCCTGTATCAAGGCAGCACTAAGAACACATTGATGGGGAACAGAGGAGTGTTGGATTTTCTTTCTCTTTTCTTACCCTTTCCCCACCTCCTCTCTCATGCACAGGCACACATACTACCTCCTCTATCTCTTAATTCCCAGTATAGTTCATTAGGTTCTTCCTGCCATTCCACTTATTTTATTCTTATTGTACAGCTGAGGACAGGAAAAGAGAGAATTAACACAGGTCCTGCTGGCCACAATATTGCCAATAGAGTTGATCATGCATAGAACTGATGGCTCTTCTTGTTTCTTCCCTCATCATTCCCTGCAACGGGAAGGATAGAGAAGGACACTATATGTACCCCTAATCCCTTAACGAGTCATCCCAAGAACTTGGAAGTTTCTCTTGATTGCCCTTGGACTTGCAAATTACTTGCTGCTTCCTGAAAAATCAACATTATGATTTCAAAAGCTATTTCTTGCTTGAAAGCAATAATTTTATATTTACTGTGGGCATTTGTACCACAGGTTTGGAGACTCCCATGTGTATTTCAGCACAGTTGAGAAAAGAGAAGCCTCTTCAGAGGGTTGTATAGTGTGGTCTGAGGCTTTCCTATCATCTACAGCATCAAAAGTTCTTTTCTACTTCCTGCAAATAAGCTTTGGATACATAACAGAAAACTCAAAACGCAAACCCCACTCTTTCTGCTCTACCCCAAAACAAACAAACAAACAAAAAATCAAAAATCTGTCTTAATCTTTAGAGAAAGAGGTAGTTTAAATAAAAAAATTGGGAGGTTTTTATGCAGGCTGTGCTGGTGTCCTGACTAAAGCCAGGCTGGGATCCACTTGGATTAGTCCCCATGAATTAGTTATCTACTGTTGTTGTGTCCCGCAGTGTGGAGAGGAGAAGAGAGAGGCAACAGCCAGGGATTATGCAGTAAGAATGATTTATTTCATTATTTACAACTCTTCTTATAGACTTTCTGCTTCATGGTGTAATTGGTCAATGCCTCAGCCATCCCTTAGGGCCACTGGCTGAAATCTTCTCTCAAAATATTTTTCTACTGTGTTATAAACAAACGTTAGCAAGGTTACAGGTGTCCATAGCTTACAAAACTTCTACTGATAGTTTCTGTGAGAAAGAAGAGTCTCTCACGGGATAGAAAGCAGCTCTTGCTAGCAGCATTTTGTATCCACAATCTACAGACAGAGGTTCCTTGAGAAAAGGAAATTAGAGAGCTGTTAAAACATTTAAATTATTTGATGTTGTATTTAAATCTTAAATTTCTAATATTACCTTCTGTCATGTATCCCAGTCTTAATGTATCTCCAGTATCCCTCTCCAAGGGAGAAGACAAGGAAAAACAGGAAAAAAAAGTATTTCTTTCTTATTTATTTTCTAGGTAGGTATTTTTTATCGATTCATTCAAGTGCTACATATTTATTGCAACTTGATGCATGATCTAAGCCTCACAAGTAAAACAGAGTAACTTTATTTCCTGGGCTCTCCTTATCAAGACGAGACAACTAAAATTGATTAAGTTTCAGGATTAATATCAATCCCATCCCTAGCTATCACATACACACTGACTCTGAGAAAACATTCCACACTAGATTAGAAAAGTAATTAGGGAAATACAGAATATTCTGCTTTTCTGTCATGTATGATTTCTGCCAGTTTTAGAATGTTTAGTGAAGCATGTCAAATATTCTGTGAAAAAAACAGCTCTTTTTAAAACTTGCATCTTTTCTATTCGATGCCCATTCCCTGTACATTTATGCTTGAACAAAACGTTGAAAACAAATTTCATTTGGTAGGAAGTAGATGACTCATAATTTGTAGAGTGTATTGTAATGAACCACAAAAGACTTTATTACTGTATGATATAATAGACACCCCTCAACCTACACTGCCACCTACCCTAAATATGCAAATATTTGTTTTAAAATTATTGTTATTCTAATGAAAGTAAAACTTCTCTGTAACATTAACAACAAATATTAAAGCACATGCAGAAGCACAACAAATCTGATATGTTGGGTTATAAAAACATCATGTAACCTGCAGTGAAAATAAGCTTCATTGCACTAGTCTATTTGCAACATGGATCAATGCCACAATTGAATTTGGAGAAAAAAATTGTTGTTAGGATAGGTAATATTAGATTAAAAACATATAGATACTTGCAAAGGAGGAAGTCTTTGGATGTAGTTAAGGAGTGTGCAGACTTCAGGAAGCATTTTTCTCATGGCTTGCAATAAAAGCACTGGCTCTGATTTAGTAATCTCATGAGAATGCCTATTCATGCTCTTCACATGAGGGTACCATCATCCTTCTACTTCCCTAAAAAATATAAAAAAACAAAGCACACAAAGCTTCAGCAATTTTGGTACTGTGTTTCAGTGTGAGTTCCCAGTAACTTTTCTTCTTTCCCTGGAGTCTTAACTGCTCATTGAAATTCACATCTGAAACGAGGTCCTAACCAAACTTGTCCACTGTCATCCATCAAGCTCTCCAGGGCACATCTCTATCTGTATAATTCTGGTAAAGTACTGCAGAAGTGGCACTTGTGCAAGGAGTAGAACAATTGTCACACCTTGACAACAGGAGCTTTCTTTGGTTTTGCTAAGTAAACCCGAAATTCTTCTGCTACTATTGATCAAATCTTCTACAGCCTTTTTTTTTTTTTTTTTTTTAACCTTGCTGCATGCCCTAACCCATCTGTGAAGCTGTCTTCAGTAGGAGTCATTTGCTTTCGTCTTTTATCTGTCCTGGGCTTCATCAAAAGTAGAGTGGCTAGCAGATTGAGGGAGGTGATTCTGTATGGCCAGGCTTTGATAATGGGGGAGCTGCAGGCGTGGCTTCTGTGAGAATCTGCCAGAAGCTTCCGCCATGTCTGGCAGAGCCAATGCCAGATGGCTCTAAGGCACACGTGCTGCTGGCCAAGGCTGGGCCAATTAGAGATGATGGGAATGCCTCTGTGGTAACAGAACTGAGAAAGAAAAAGAGTTATTGCACAGATGTAATTGTGGGCAGAGATGAGCAGGGTGAGAACATGTGAGAGGAACAACTCTGCAGACGCCAAGGTCAGTGGAGAAGGAGGGGCAGGAGGTGCTCCAGGCGCTGGAGCTGAGATTCCCCTGCAGCCCATGGTGCAGCCCATGGCGAAGCAGCTGTGCCCCTGCAGCCCATGGAGGAAATCCAAGCTGGATGCCTGAGAGGAAGCTGAGAGTCCATGGGAGGGAGGCCCATGCTGGAGCAGGCTCCTGGCAGGGACCTGCAAACCCATGGAGAGAGGAGCCCACACTGGAGCAGCTTTCCTGGTAGGAATTGTGGCCCTGTGGGGTCGTATTTTACTTCTCATTATCCTGATCTGATTTTGTTAGTAATAAATTCAATTAATATCTCTAATTAGAGCCTGTTTTGCCCATAATGGTGTTGGGTGAGTGATCTCCCCCAGTTCTTATCTCAATTCATGAACCCTTGGTTATATTTTCTCTCCTCTGTCCAGCTGCGGAGGCAAATGACAGAGTGGCTTTGGTGGGTGCCTGGAATCCATCCAGGGTCAATACGCTACAGCTCCTGTCTGGTGAGACCCCACTTAGAATACTGTATCCAGCTCAGAGATCCTCAGCACAAGAAAAATATCAACAAGTTGTAGCAAGTCCAGAGGAGGGCCACCAATATATTTAGACCTCTTGTATGAGGATAGGCTGCGAGAATGAAGCCTGGAAAAGAGAAGACTTCAAGGTGACCTAATTGCAGCCACACAGGACCTGAAGTGAAACTACAAAAAAGATAAAGAGGCACTTTTTACAAGAATGGGTAGTCACAGGATAAGGGGAGTGGATTAAACCTAAAAGAGAGTAGGTTTAGATCAGCTATTTGGAGTAAGTAAGTTCTTTGCAGTTTAAGTGGTGAGACACTGGCACAGGTTGCCTGGAGAAGCTGTGGATGCCCCGTTTCTGGAGGTGTTCAAGGTCATGCTGGATGGAGCTCTGAGCAACTTGATCTGAGCAACCTGGTCTCCCCACGGTAGGGGAGTTGGTACAAGATGATCTTTAAGGTCTCTTCCTACCCAAACCATTCTATGATTCTATCATTCTATGATTCCAAGATCTCCTATTCACATCAATCGATAATAGACAAGTACAGCAGCTCTTGAGATGCTGAGGAAAAGCTACAGTTTCTGGGAATAAGTTTTAAAAACCTAACAAGAAGATGTAATCTATTAGTTCAGCTGTAGCATCTACTTTAATATAAAAACTTTTCAAGATCCTCTAAAACTTGAATAAATCATGCTCTAATGACAATCTTATGCACAAATCATGATTTTAAAAAATTTACTATTTTTTTTTTGCCTATTATGAGAAATATACATAATTCTCCTCTTCTATTAAGATGGCTTGCTACTATTTTTGATGGCATGAACAATACTGAGCTAAAGGGTAGCAAGATGCATTTTTCCTGAATATTTACTCACTTTACCTTAAATAATATTCAGAGAATAATTGCTTGCAAGATCTCTCAAGTGCCAATTTCAAGGCTAATCATGAGCTGTGCAATAGCATAAATATCAAGAACACAAATTTATAGCTGAAGCAATATGTCTGAAGTGTTCCTTCTCTTTCTAGTTTCATTTCTTGCAGTGTTTTCCATTTTCAAGGGGAATTTTAGGGATTTTTAAAATCTGAGTTGAAAGAAGCAGCAATATCTCTGATTAAGGAATGTGCTATTGGGAGCTACTTGACAAACAAAGACTGAGTAAGAGCTCTAGTCTTCCTCTACTTTGTGTTGCCTGCAAGCAGTACCGCTTCTGATTTGCATCTCTCAAAGCCTTTTGAATTCCTCATTTTTCACTTATAAAGGAGAATCTGTATGTTCCTCACAAGATTAGTCTTACACAAAGTCATAAAAACTTAAACAATAATTTATTGTGTTCTTTCATTCTTTAGCCTTTCTGTAATGAAGCATTTTAAAATAAAAATCTCCCTCCCATCTTTCTTTCTAATTTCTATTTTTTTCTTCATTGATTTCTGGTGCCACCACACTTTTTTTGGATCACAGGTGTTTGAAGCATATGCTACCATCTCATAAGGAAGAAAAAAACTTATGTGAAGGGGTTAAGATGGCTAATGCCTGTATTCTGTAGGATTTTTTCCCTGTCAAACATTTTTTGTGTTAACAATTTTCCTGCTATTTTGAGTTCTGTTTTTTTCTGCCTTTTTTTTTTCTGTTTATTTCTTGTTAGACCCTACCTGATTTTCCCTGTAATTGTCCTGTATCGTCTACTTTACAGAAAAATGCCCTGAATTAGAGTTTTACAGACATCAGAAATTATACTACCTCTCTTCACTTTCATTGCACCAATATATTTTGCTTTATCCTTGTGGCAGGGTCTTTGATTATTTCTTAAAAAATCAGAAGAAAGATAAAGACCAGACTGGCTGAAGACTACCTGCCAGAGAAAGGCATATTTACTGAATCAGAGTAAAAACAAAACCCAACCTTCTTGCCTTAGGAAGGTGGGGAAAGAGGTTTTGGAGTTCTTTTCCCTTCTGGCTCCTAGTTTTGGGCTCTGTTGGCCTGGACTATGTCTCCTCCTTTCCTGTCTCCTCAATGGGGCCTGAATTACCTTCCTAATCAAAGAACTCTCTTCCCTCTCTCCACCCCAGACCTACTCGCACGGTAGTTTTGAGTAAAAGAGGAAAGCCTAAGCTTCACTGAAAGTGCTTAAAGGCATTTACTCAGGTTGCAAAAGGCCAAGTGTTAAATGCTTTATAAGGTCAAGAGTTAGAAGACCCAGAGGTATGAATCCTGCTTACTTTTGTGAACAAAGCTCCTTCTGTGTGGGTGTGTGTCAGAGAGTGAACAGCAAAGGCAGACAGAACACAGCAGTATGAAACACAATTTTATTGTAATGTGTATGCCAACAGTGAGCATGGGGAAATGAGACAGGGAAATGGAGACTATTGAGTATATTACTTTGCTGAGAAATTGAGAGGGTTTTTGGAAAAGTAACTTAGTCCTTCAAAATGTATATTTCAGAACCCAATGAAATGAAAAGGCCATGCCCTGCAGATGTACACATTTCCTGTCACAGACCACAGCTGGTTCCTGATGGGAATTCATTCCCAGTGGGAAAAATGGTCAGTTAGAGTGTGGAGAGGAGTGCCAGGAAGATAGTCAGCAATGCCATATATTTTATGACAAACCATGTAAGATAACCAGCTTCTAGTTTAGAAAAACAAGGTAAATAAAAGAATAATATTACCAAAGCTACTTTAGGTCAGAAACTTCTCACTATGAGAAGCAGCTGAGGGAGGTGGGAGTGTTTAGCCTGGAGTAAGGAGGCTCAAGGAAGACCTCATTGTCCTCTACAACTACTTGAAAGGGGGTGGTAGTGATGCCTAAAGGGTTTTTTTGCTTTTTATATATTTTTCATACATTTGTAGCCTTGTAGATTTTTAATATATAGTTTTATGGTTTCTAGTGCTTTTCCTGCCCTTAGAAAGGGCAGGAACCCTTACTAACCCTTACTAACACATTCTTGAAATTCTGTTTAGTCTTATTCTTAAGAAGAGAATTCCTGACAAGGACATCTTGTTTTCCTCCTGAACTTAAGAGACATAACAGGATACAGTGTAAAGAAGCCCCTGGACCAAGTCCAAGGGGCAGAACCAATGTTACTGAGGCAACTGATCTCCTGTGGGATGTACCTGCCAAATATACTAATTAATTAACCTTATAAAAATGGTAAAAATCTTTTATCATGCACGTGCAGAGATATATTAGCTTTCATTAAAAAATTGCTTTTTTATCTTACCACTTTAATACTGTTGCAAATTTTGTCTTTTGAATCCAGGCAACAGCAGCATGAAGGGATCGGCCTCTTCTTCCAGGAAACTGACAGGACCAGAGGAAATAACCTCAAGATACACCAGGGGAGCTCAGGTTGGACATCAGAAAGAATTTCTTCACTGAAAGGGTGGTTAGGCACTGGAATGGGCTGCCCTAGCAAGTGGTAGTGATGCCTTAAGTTTTAACTTATATATTTTTCAAATCCTGTACTGCCTAGTGTGTAACTCTGAAGTTTTGTGTGGCCTCTTAATTACTGTTCTCTCATGCTGGTTTGACATAACAAAGCCTCCCTAGGTTGCTTTTCAAGGACACCTTGATTGTCCCAGGCCCCAAACTGTGTAAACTAAAAGCCTCTGAAGAGGAGGGGCAAACTTGGGGTAATTACATCATTAACGGAAGCTATAATTGGAGAATTAACCCTGATATGCAAATGGACCAAACTTATAAAAGTGTGAAGAACCCGCGACCCAGGGTCCATCTTGGGTGGAGCCTTTTGACTGCCCAGGGTGTACATTTGAAGGCCCTTCAAATAAATACCTACTTTTATTCTCTTATTTTGTCTAGCCTCTGTTTTTAGGTAGCCACTTCAAGGCATCAGTAGAGCTACAGTTCCTAGAAGTGTTCAAGAAATGACTGGATGTGGCACTCAGTGTTGTGGTTTAGTTGACATGAAGGTGTTTGCCCAAAGGTTGGACTTAATAATCTTGGAGCTCTTTTCCAATGTTAGTGATTCTATGTTGTCTCCATCCCCTCTTTTTTTTTTTAAAGGCTTATTTCAATGGGGCTACTATGAATGCCCCACCCCTCCTTTGTTTCCATTTAAGGCTTGTTCCTAAAACAAAGTATTTTGATACATGCCATGAAGACTTAAATAATATTTCTATTTACATTGAGACCTTGCAACAAAAGAATACATTTTATGAAATATTTAAGTGATTTAAAAAATTATTGAGTGTGCAAATGGTAAGAAATACAAAATACGTGAAAGGAGCAATCTAGTTTTTTCTGCAAAGTCAGGTCTGAACAGAGGTAATTAAAGTCTTGAAAAAGACACATGAGGGGTTGAAGTACCGGGTATCTCTTCCTGCTGCCTCTTAAGAATTAATGTGCAAAAGAAATCTGTAAGTTTATTTTAATGGTGTTTTTTGGATAACTTCCTATAAAATATATATGACCTGCATGGTGCACTATATCATTAAGCTGTAGTGTTCTACAGGAAAGATATTTTTGAAAGAGCCAACCTGCAATTTAATCATAACTACAGTATTTCATTCTTAGTATATAAACACATGCTTTATGAAACATTCAATTCTAATTTAGAATTGTAAAGGACTGATTAAGTGCACACTGAAGTCAACAAATAAAAATCTTTGTCTGCAAGCACTGGGCTTTACTGCCAGTTTAGGTAAAAATGTTTAAATCAGATAAATTTTTTTATACATTATGTTATTTAGGATGACTCTACATCTTTTGAAACAATGTTGTGGAAGTGATAACACATTTTTTGAAAGAGTGAGCATGCATCTGGGAAGGTCTCATATGACATATCTTTAGATGAACTGCTAGAAAAATAAAATGACAGTCCATAAATAGAAGCTGGCATGCTGCAGCAGAATAATTATTCTTCCCTTTGGTATTCTGGACAAAGAAGACAAAGCCAATTCAATCTGCACCACACTGCATTATGGCATATTACATCCATTATTCCAAACAAGCTTGATTAAAATATAATTATGTGATGTTAGCTTGCTATTAATGTCTCATGAATAAGATATTTTATATTGTTTACTGGTATACTGTTTTTGTTTGTAATCTGTATCACAAATATACTTGATCAGTTTTATTGTATTTATTTAAATTTGTTTCACTTCCTACTTTTACTGGTAAGTATATTTTATGTTCTCACCTTCATTATTTGAGATCCAACCTCCCTGACCAGTCTCAGAGAAAAGATGAGTCCAGGAAGGCTGGATATTCTCCAAGAAGGAAATTTTAAAGGCTCAGGAGCAGTCTGTCCCCACAGTCTGGAAGACAAAATATTGGGGAAGTCTGGCCCAGCTGGTCTGAGAGTTTTGACTGGAACTCAGGAAAAAAGGAGAGTATATGATCTTTGGAAAAAGGTGCATGCAACTCAAGAGGACTCAAATGATGTCATGTAGGAAGAAAATCAGAGGCGCTGAAGTCCAAAGAGAAATTAATCTGACGAGTGCTGTAAAGTCAATAAAAATATTTTTTAAAGTATTATAGAAACAAAAAGATGGTTAAGAAGAATCTTCATACTTTATTGAATATAACAGCAAACATAGTGATGAAGGAGGTGGAGGAAGAAGATAGGTACTTAATGAAAGTCCTGCTTGACTAATCTGATCTGCTACGGGACGATTCACTGAGTGGATGAGGGAGAGGGTGTGGGTGTGGTCTACCTGGAGCTCAGGAAAGCTTTGAGAATGTTTCCTACAGCCTCCTCCTGGAGAAACTGGCTGCTCGTGGCTTTGACAGGTGCACTCTTCACATGGTAAAAACCTGTCTGGGATGGCCAGGCCTAGAGAGTGGTGAGGAATGGGGTTAATCCAGCTGCTGACCCGTCACCAGTGGTGTTCCCCAGGGCTCAGCATTGGGGCTGGTCCTGTTTAACATCCTTATCAATGATCTGGACAAGGGGAGGGAGGACAGCGGGACAGAATGAGACAAGAAGTGCAGGGCACATATCAAGGGCCTGACAGAATCACAGAATTATAGAATGCTTTGGGTGGAAAGGACCTTTAAAGGTTCTATGATCCAATACTGTGCCATGTGCAGGGACATCTTTTACCTGGATCAGAAGTCCAGGTAGATGATGTGATTGATAAGATTCTGCATCCACTGATTTACAAATATAAAGGTGGCAGAGAACTCTGAAAACACAGAATAGCACATGCTCAGCTCATGGTATTTGAGAAGTGCACAAGTGTGGCTTAATTTGTAATCAATATGCATTGTCCTTTATTTAAATACTTCACTGACCTCTAGTACTATAATGCTGAGATATCTAAACTACAGAAAAAAATTATAAAAAAAAGTTTATACAAAAAATGCACAAATTATGGAAAATCTAGAATTCAGACAAAACACTTAATCTTCAGTGTATTCAAATATATACATAGAAGAGGATTTTGAATGTTGGTTGGACTATTTATTTTTGTATTCTGCTTATAGTGAAGACTCCATGTAGTTGAGGTAAGATCTTTAAAGCTAGTTTTGGGAGGACAAAAAGTAGATTTTCCAATCATTATCAGTTCCAATACTTTGTATAATTTAGTGCGATAAATCATTCTCACATGCAATTTATAACTCTGAACTTGTAGTTGGTTTATTTCCCTTTTTATCTAAATTATCTGAAGTCATATGATATATGAAAATGAGGACTCAAAAATTGTTAAGACTAGCAAAATAATTCCCCTAATTTATTCTCTTTTTGGAAAACTTTTGTATGGAAACATGCCTCAGGATTTGTCCATGGTCCCTGTACAATCATCTATCATGAAGATCAGAAAACTGAATTCTATTTTGTTCTTGGTACAATCCAAAAGGAAAAAAAGACAATTCATATTTTAAAGATATTTAGTCGAGTTGGAAATGTTCTGTACAAATACCCTTCCTAAATGAATTTCAGTGATCCTGAAATAATAGTTATCTAGTAATATAGCTCTGCATTTCAAATATGTATTAATTATCACACACAGCAATTTCAAAGGTTCTCCTGTATCCTTTGATAAATGCTGACTCTTGACAGTTGAATTAGGAAGTGCTTTGCTAAAAGTTAGCTGGTTTTGAAAAGTAGGGTTTTTGATAAGCAGAGTGTCCCATTATTATACTCTTCCTCTCCTTCCTACTTAATTCTCTTGTGACAATTGCTTTACGTTAAAAATTTGCTGATGGTTTAGAATTCTCATTTTATACTTATGACTGATAGAAGAATGCCATACAACCTAGATCAGATTATTCACAAGAGACAGACATGAAATTCCTTTAGATGAGAAACAGAACAGGAAAGTATTACTATACTGCAGTTCTTATAATGCTACATCATTATGACACCCAGACCTAAAGGACATGACAGATGATGAAGGCAGCTATGTTAATGCATTGGGTGTAGGTGTCTGTAAAGCAAATTTCAATTCTAATATTAAATACATTGATCACTCAGTGCAGACCTTTTAAAATCCTTTACACAAAAGAAACAGGTATTTTGATATGATCAGTTGATGACAAATGAACTGTTCATAGCTAATATGATTTGTGGTGTCTGGCAAATCAAAACTTACATTTGATGTTGAATACATTTTTGTCCTTGCCCTTTCAACAGCATAATTAGAGAATACTGAAATGTCAACTTACACTTATATACTGAACATTTACAGTCATCTCATTTCATGCTTATTTGGCTTGGGAAAAAAGTTTTTTGCTATGAAGCTTGAGAAATGATCTAACAATACGTAGAAACTTTTTATAAACTGGATATAAAAAATTAGCCTTGGAATAAGAACGAAAGTTTTGGCTTTTAAATAAAATTATACCTGAAAAAGTAGTTGCCAGTGGGGTCCTCATGTCAGTGATCATTGTGTCTCCTTGTAGGAGAATGCTGACTTTGTTCAAGTGTTTCTAATTCCAACCTGAGATCACATTACGGAAACTTGATTGATAATGTCACTGCTGACCTTCTATATCAAAGTATTCTGTGGACGAATTTAAAGAACATAAGCTACAGGGAACCTCTTAAAAGGGTGGACAAAACGGAAATGACCTGTCTCAGATTTTGCTGTTAAAGAAACAAAATAGGAGGAACAAAATGCCTTTTGGTTTCTTGACTGATGAGAGCAGTACTCACTTTTTCTGTGGTGGTGGAGAAGGGATCTGTGGCAGGGTGGTGAGCAGAGTGGTAAGACTGCGATTGGAGATCTCTCTCTCTCGCTGTCGTAAGTTGTGTAAACTTTCCACTCTAAGAAATTATTCTAAAGCACGGGACTTTCCTGAAACACCACCCAGGAGAACTGAACTTGTTTGCCCCACTCCCCAGCTGGCTGATAGACTTGATGCCAGATGAAAGGAGAGACATGAGGAAGGCTGAGCAAAGTTGGGTGTTCAAATGGCAGCAGCGGCCTAAGGCTGCCCGGAATCTGTGCCAGCTCGTGCTGCCCATATCCACCACCACTTCTACTCACACAGCCACAGGTCTGTACAAATATGTTTGTGTGTGGGTAGCATTAACTACTTCTATAATATGCCCCAATTCAGAAGACTGAAATAAGAACTAACAGCTATAGAAGTTGCTTCTGATGTTGGTTGGTTTTTTTTTTTGTTTAGTTTAGTTTTGTTTTTTATTTGTTTATTTGAAGTGTAAAAAAGGACACCCCCATTTTTTTATTAAGCATCTTATTCATACATCCTTTACTAAGACTTTTCCCAAGAGAAGATCTAAATTAGGTCTTTGAAAAGTGGCATATCATGTTTGCTGATGCTTCTGAAACATCATAGACAAAACAACTTCTCTAATGAATATAGTGAGTGAAAAATACAGGGAAAATAGCAAAGGATGAAGAGTGGCACTAATATTAAATAAAGATTCTCAGATTTAGGCTAAGGTCAAGAATAATCCTTTCAAGGGTTTCTGTCATTTTTGTCTGCTTTTGTTAAAACTTTATTAATCTGAGGTGGGGATCTGATGAACAAGAGTGGACAATTTGGACTCATGTTAAAAGGTCACCTTTCAGCAGCAGATTGTGGTCTTCTCTTTCTAAACAACTTTGCGGTGTGTGGTTTCCCTGCGATGCTGTGGCAAGCTGCAGACCTTCCCGGAGAGCGCAGTGGGGCTACCCCGCACGGCTCCGGCTGGCCCTCAGCTTCCGCAACTTGGCGGCGATAAAGGAGGCGAGAAGGCTCCCTGCGTGGGGACCTCAGGGGATGTTCATTCTCATGGTGACCTCAAGGTAGAGAGGACCAGCACAGGCTGATACCCCAGGGCAGAGAGACCGCATGGCACGCAGCTTGTAGTTTTATATGGGATGAGGGGGGCACAGAAAGCGTATGGCTCAGGGTACAGGGGCGGGACATGGGCGGGACCTTCACATATAAGGGAAAAAGGGGCAGGGAAATCACCGGACCAGTCAGGGAAACAGAACTGGGCTACCTGTCCCTTTAGGGGATTCTCTTGTACCCTGATGGGCATCTCAGAAATAACTATTTTAGTATTTGTGAATGTGCTTAAGAAATTGAAAGTTTAGGTTTTAAAACAGTCAGTGGATAACAAAATTAAATAAACACTGATTCTCATATAGATGAACTCTGAAGGTTTTCTAGAAGTAAATCCCAAATTAAGAGCCTTGGATGGACTGAGGAGATTATACATTTGCTAGAAATTCAAGGCAACAATAAAAAGGTGCTCTCACACTTAATAAGGCAGAACTACTGAAACAGTACCTTCAAATGTACCAGAGTATATTTAGCAGTGCTTAATATTTCCAAGTTTGTGATTTATTGGTTGAACCATAGTTGATGACATTTGTGCAGCTCAATAGCTGTTCAAATAATGGAAAGAATAGCAGCAGTTTTGTCTAGTAATATAAGGATAAATTCATTCTGGTGTTCAAGCAGCTTTAAGGCTGAGCAATAAAGGAAGGGGCACAGGAGAGCCTAGAATATCTGTGAAAGAGGCAGTGATATTACAGATACAGCATTGGAATTGACTGCAATATCATGTAGAAGGATTGCCCTGGAGGACTGGTAATCTATAAAAAAAGGCAACTGCAGGCATAAAAATTATGTGCAGGTTGTATTACTGCAAATATATTTTAAAGCCTTCTTTCACAAAAAGAAAGCATTTCCAGAGACATGGATGGGTAAAGAGCAGAGTGTTCAGCCCTGATAGGAATGCCACTGGTGCTTTCTCACTGCAGAGCAAACTTGAAAATATTGCCCCTGAAGAGTATTAAATATAAATGTAACATGTTCTCTGCTAATTTTGACAAATCAGAACTGGGTCTTTGGGCTAGGTGGCACACTTTGAAGTTTCTTTTCCTCAAACCCACTTTCTTAATTTTTAACTATTAGAAACATCTCTCTCTCCTCTCCCCTTCTCCCCTCAAAGAGGCAAAGACATTGAAGCACCTGAGGCTCCTCTAATTAAAATTTCAATTATTCAAAAAGTTCTAATTAGTTACAGAGAAGAATTGTGACAATTTTTCCCTAGTTAACAACTGACTGTTTCATGAAGGAAGGAATGTCAATTTTAGAAGTGGAACCTTGAATAACTAGACAGCACTGACAGTGTATAATCATCCATTCTAACCAGCATGAAAACAGCAACACAGGTAGTGCACAGCTTATACACAAGCTTACTGGATTTCCTTGTACAGTCTACACAGAGTTCGCACTGATTTTCTCTCTAGGACACTGCTAGTAAGGTGCCTCTGGAGTTTTTGAAGTTGGGAGGTTTTCTCCATATGCAATTCTGGGCCAACGGTTTGAGAAGTATAATGATACCCTAATGCATGTACGAGGAGAAAAGAAGGGACATTGGAAGCTCATTAAGTACAAACTCATGGCACTGCATATCCTATTGATCCCTGACAGTAAAATTTAAAGCTGAGGTTTCAGGGCTGTAGAAGAAAGTATAATGCCACTGTGATTCATGACAGATTTGTAACATCAATGACATTACCCTCAAGGGCAAAAAATTGTTCTAAGCTGGATGCAACCATGAGATAGTAATATGACAGCGGATCTGACCAAAATTACTAGCAAGAACACTTTTTTTTTTGCACAAGCCAGATTTCAACTCACCTAGTTGTATATTTGTGCTGTGTTTGTTATTCTGTTCCTGAATACTCTGATCATAACCTCTTGCATATATACTCATATGTTTGGGCTGTCTGAGTTGTCAGTTCAGGACCTACACTTTATATTTGTCCCAAAGCCCAAGGTTTCTGTGTGAAAAACTTCCTGCCTCTGGAGCAGACTTGGCCCTTTGCTTGAGAGTCAAATAAACACTCACCTGGGACATGGTGAGCATTTCACTTTTATCAGCAGAGTAGTTGTCCTCTTGTCATACTGATGCCTTGAGTGGCTACTTAGAAACAGAGACTAGACAGGAGTAAGGGAATAAAGGTAGGTATTTATTTGAAAGGCCTTCAAAGGTACACCCTGGGGAGCCAGAGGCTACTTCCAAAATGGACGCCAAGATGGACAACAAGTCACGAGTTCTTCCCACTTTTATAGATTTGGGTCATTTGCATACCAGGGTAAATTTGCCAACTAAAACTTTAGCTAATGATGTAATTTATTCAATTTCTCCACCTCTCTAGAGGCCCTAGTTTACACCTTTTGGGCCTAGGACAATCTGAGTGTCCTTGAATAGCAAGCTCAGAGAGGCTTTGTTGTGTCTATCTGGCCTAAGAGAGCAGCTAACAAGTTAGAAGAGACTTCAGAGTTACACACTAGGCAATATAGGAGTTGAAAAATATAAAAGTTAAAACCTAAGGCATCAATACTCATGGAGATAATGTAAGGGACTTGATATATTTCTTTAAAACATGGAAGGATACAAGGAGAGAATCTTAAGATATTCTAAAAGCATACAGAAATTATATGTAATTTTATCAGAATATATGGTAATTGCATATACTTGTAATTTACAATTACTGATTGACATAAAAAGAAAGGGTTGTGTTGCTTTTTAAATAGATACACAGGGTAAGAAAGGTTGAACTTACCATTATAATTAAAAGAAAAAAGAAGAAAAACTCTTCTGAGAGGAGATGAACTGTATTCAGGCAAAAAAGAGTACACCTTCAAATTTTGAAGCTCTGGAAAAGTATTTTTTAATAAAATTTTCATTCCACCATTTATTATTATTATTACTACTACTACTCCTCCTCCTCCTCCTACTACTACTACAACCTCAGCTACATTAAAACATGCATGCAAGAAAGAAGAATAGAGACAAATGTTATCTGAGCCTTCTAGTACAGCTTATCTTGAAGCTTTTAGAAACTAGAACTGAATAAAAACAAAGACAAACAAATCTGATAACTGTCCCTACTACTCTGTGAAGTTACATTAAGTAATTTCTGATAACCCCCAATACCTGAATTGACTTCTTCCTTTCCCCTCCAAATTGTTGTTAAACTAATGTATCAAAGAGGCTGATCATGTCTTATGACCCTCTTGGACTTTCCTTTGTTAAACACTTCCAATCCATTTCTACAGATTCATGATTCATGGTGGAAAAAACCTGGCTGCAAGCTTAATTCACTCCTATGGTACATTCATTGAAATCAGGGTAGTCTGAAAGTACCTAGAAATCTGATGTACCAGATCATAAAAAGTCAAACAAAGTGAATTCCTTGCCCTAATTTTTAAGGCAGATCCTGCTTTGTATTAAATGAGCAAATTCAACCCCAAAAGATATACTGTAGTTAGATAACACATAGTCAAAATATCTTAAAATGAAACTGTTGCATCAAGATTTTGTTCATTCCATGTTATCGTTATTCATAAATAAAATGTTATATGTTTGGATCGTCAAACCAAGCTTTTCAATAACATTCCCATAAACTAAAAGAATGTAAGGATAAAAATTAATAGTGAAAGACTGGAACACTTGCTCCAGGAAAGTATATAATTGAAAAAAATTATTTGGATCAGATCTTAAAGTGAGCTGTAAATGTCCTCCACAAGCCATTTTATTTCTTATTGATGTTTTAAATCTCCGTGCAGCATTTTAGCACTCACTAAAAATATAAATCCATAGTAGTAACATTAACGTGTACTTACTATATGATGTACTATATAACATAAAAGATCTCCTAAAGGTGGCGTTTTTTTTCTTTCTTTTTTTTTTCCCACAGAGATTTTGTCCTGTGGTGCCAGATTTCATCATTCATAGTTAAATTTGTTATTTCATAGACTACTCTATAATATATATTATTAAGATATATTATATATATCTGTAGTATAGTATTTTATTGTAGAATTAGTTCTTAAAGACTATCAAATATTTCCCATCAGAGAAAGATTTTTAAAATTCATATGAATATATAATAAAATCATATAACTATTTGGGTTAGAAGGAACCTTGAAGACTGTTTAGTTCCAACTGCCCTGCCATGGACTGGGACCCCTTCCACTGGACCAGGTTGTTCAGAGCTTCACCCAGCGTGGCCTTGAACACTTCCAGGGATGGGGCATCCACAGCTTCCCTGTGCAACCTGTTCATGTGCCTCTCCACCCTCAAAGAAAAGAGTTTCTTCCCAATTTCTAATCCAAACATGCCCTCTTTCAGTTTTAAGTCATTCACCCTTATCACCATTGGCTCTTGTAAAAAAGTTCCTCTCCATGTGATGATATGTTATCATTAAGAATACTGCCCTAATTCACTTAACCAAATGACCTGGACATATTTTTTCCTTATTACCTGCTTAAAGATAACAGGCATCTGCTTTAAAGCTGCAGACCCCAGTTTTCAAAGTGGAACTTTTAAAAAGGCTGTCACTGAACCACAGTCACTTAATTTATGAAACTCCTGAAATACTTGTGGTACCTACTGACAGCACAATAAAACTGGAAGAAAAGGTAATATATTGCAATTGGTGCAGTACATAGCTGTTTCTGCAGTACTCTGTTGTTTGATTTTTAAATTAAACATTAATGTTTATTATTTCCTATGTTTATACATTGTCATGATATGCAACTTTGTCATTGCCGCTATAATTTTATAGTTTGTGGTCACTCAGAACAAGGAACTATATTTCAGTTACATCAAAACTGAGGAAATATCTTTTTGGGGTAACAAACTTTTACCCAAATTTTTACAATTTAGAAAAAATATTATTTTTTAGTTTGAATACTAAAAGCTTTCAATGGGAGAAAATAAAAAAAAACATGATAAGAGTACATTCAGAATTCAATCTATTTTTGTGAGAATTACAAATTAATAGTTTCCAAAAATTAGCATTAAATAAGGCATATTCAAAAATGCTTAGCTACAGCAGAATATTTTAAATCATGTTATGCATGCTATAGTCACCTTCGTTTCCAATTAAATTACTACCATGCAATGAAAACCAAAGGAATTGCTAGATATTGTTAAGTAGAGTAGTCTATTACTTTTCTGCAATAAACTTTAATTCTAGTTAATATTTTTTGGAGTTCAGTCGTTTAAAGAAGCATTTTTCTGTAAAATTTTTCAGGTGCCATTCTGTTTTCTTTTCTTTCTCCCTCTCCTCTTGCTCCATGTAGCATAATTATTAGGCCTCTTCCATGTTCAGAGAATATGTCAGTGACTACTGATCTTGTGAGATGCAAGGCTATGTTATACTTGAATAGGATGGGATTTATGCTATAACCCCACAAAAGCAGATTTTCTGCAGAGAGGTTACTTTAGTAATGATGAACTTGAGGCAACAGGAATGGAGAATGTACAGAAAATCAAAATAGCACTTACATGCGGGATTTAAAAAAATCTAAGCACTGTGAATTGGGAGTAGATGAAAGGTGACTTGTAAAGAAAATTGGTTAAATAGGTTTCCTTCAATAGTGCTGTTTGCCTGCTGCACATGTTCACTTTATTTGTTATCTTTTATGAAAGAGTGATCTTTTCATTCTACTTGTTACAGCTGTAAAATAACATCATGACTTTTTTAGCTATAATTTTATCTGAAACAAGAATAATTAACACTGGAATCAGCTGCCCATATTTCATAAAAGATGCTCAATGCCATATTAGAAGTTAATACTCTGTGCAATTGCTGATGTTCCTTCTACTGCACGGCTTTTCACTTAATGTCATGAGACCTAGTCCTCAATAAAAGCAGTCAGCAGAAGAAATAAGCTGAGATAACCTTTGATATAGAAGTACAACCTCAAAAAGTCAGGTAAATAGCAGCAGGATGGTAATCAACCTTGGCTACTTAAACCAGGCAGAAAAATAATTCTTGATTAGATAGGTCTCCAAACCCAGTTCAGGATGACTTCAGGAAAGCAAAGGTCTCCTACCCTAATAGACAATTTGTGGTCAGAAGTTCCCTGTGAACAGACTGCACTGCCTATCAAGCACCCTTTATGTCCTCTCTAGCTTGGAGAGATTCTACAAAAAACAGGACACAATATTTAAAGCTGGTTTAATTTTTTTTTTTTTCACCCTTGCTATTCATTATTCCTTAACCAGCCTAGTTCAACAGGAGGGCAGCAGGTTGGCCCAAGCCCAGGGGATGCTCTCTTCTTCAGCCTACTACTGGATCCTTGGGATGGAGCCAGGTGGCTGCGACTGCTGCTGGGGATGGCAGCCAGACCCTGTGGTGCTGCTGCCTAAGGGGCGGTGACAGGAGGGGCACTGGGGCAGTGAGAACAGTCTGGTGACCTGGCTGCAGCCCTGCAGCTCTTGGGGCTGGGCCATTCTCCCTGCACTCACCAGGAGCAGTTCGCTGAAATTCCTCACCTCTAAAAATACCACTCCCGCCGCTTTGAGGAAAACAGCTTTCTCCTGAGGCAATGCCATCTCTTTACTGGTTTTCTTGCCTATACTCTGTAGAGATGTTGCATCATCATCTCTTTTATACAAATGTGATAGCTGTCCTGTAGGCAAGGAAGGGTTCTGCTCACCTGTATGGAAATCTGAGCATGAATGAAGAGACTCTTGATAATTTCCAAGGACTGCAAAACTTTTGGATTTTGTAATTGCAAATAGTTCTAAATTTATGTGGCACACGTTATAAAATTAAACAGCTACTCATAATGATGAAGCATGAAAAGGTCAAGAAAGTGAAAATTCCCTTTCACTTCAACAAAGATCCTCATTCCAGGAATATCACTTTCCATGAAAAATGGGGAAAAGAGAGAAAAAAAGGAGGAGGTGCTGAATATCTTAGCATCAGTGTAACCACTGCCAATGTAAATTTGAGCACAAGCTTCATCTCTTTGTGACAGAGGGGAGATGGAGCCAAGGGGTAACATTTCCGAATAAAGTCTTGCCTAAACCCTCATAAAACCAGGATTTTTAAAACTAAGCAAATTTATTAATGTATTTACAAAGGGTAGATCCTTCCTGTGCCTCCTGGCAGGAGGAACATCACAACTGGGAGGACTGTGGAGGAAGCAGGGATCTGGCTTCTGTTGAGTTTGTCACATGAGAGAGGAGGAATCACAGCACTTTCTCCAGCATGGATGTAGGAGTGTCTCCTCAGCAGATCCATTCCACTGTCCAGCTGACAGTGCCCTGCTGTTCATTTTCTTCCTCCTCCTCAGCACTGCTGGAAGTTCCCCTCTGGCTGCCACTGTCAGAGCCAGCGGTGCTCTGCCTGGGCAGCCAGTAGAGCCTAAAGAGCACGAGGAGGATTTTGGCAAAGGCCCAGAACCACCAGTGCTGGCAGGCAGAGAGGAGCATGCTTCCCTGGCTGACTCCAGGTGGCTCCTGGCTCCTCTGCTCCATCTCCTCCAGGAGCCAAGCCATCCCCTGGGTTTGCTGCTCACGCTACTGCAAGAGCTCTTGTTTTGACACCTTGACATGTTCTTTCTGGTCATCCACACACAGTACTCAATGCAGGATTCTCAGCACCATCAGGATTTGGGTGATGCTCCCAGCCATGGCCTGGAGGAGGAGGAGAGAAGGGGCTCAGCAGGGCTGGGTGGCAGGGAGAAGGCAGCTGGGACAGTAGGGGCAGGGCACACAGGGACCTGGGAATGTGTGGGAGAGGGGATGAGGGAGCTCAGAGGTATCAAGGGCAAGGTTCCTGAGCCCTGTGGTGACAGGACCACATCCCCACGGTCACTTGGACACTCACCATGGCTGACAGCTCCAAGCACCTTTCCACCCAGGTCTGAGGGCAACATCTGCCCTGCCCAGGGTACTCCCCGGAGGCCCTCACCCTCCCCTCAGCCTTAGAAACACATTCTGGCCTGGCCCTCACTCAGCCCAGGCTTCCCCCTGCCTGCCCCACTCACCACTGGCCCGAGCCAGCACTGCCAGATGGGGCATGTGGTGACACTGCTCCGTGACTTGTTCTTTGTGATGTCTCTGGCATCAGAGCCACATGCTGACACCCCACCTGGCCAACCGTGGCCGGCACTGACTAATGCTTTGAACTTGGCTTTCTCTTCAGAAATCCTAAAACAATCCTGTTTCCCTCAGTAGACTGGTTCAGTTTTAACTTTTGTTGAATTATTCCATAATAGAGTAAATTTTAGAGTATCTGCAGTTACTTTCACTCTTGGTATTTATTTTCTTGTTTGCACAATGTTACTTTGCAAATATTCCATGTAAATATGCGTGAAAAACAATGTTCCTTTTTTTTCCTTTATCACTATTTTCCTTCCTATACTGAACCCCCATCATGTATATGTACATCTAGCTGCTATCTCCTGCTTATTTATGGTAAAGGGAAGGTTAAAGAGGCTTTGAGTCTAAGGTCTGTTCATAACCATCAGGCTAAAAATCCAAATAACAGAGTCATTTAGAAAGAGAATTTCATTTCCATTGTTTCTTGCATGAAACATTTACATAAATGGCCCCAAAGTGGCTTCTCTGGCAGCCACAGTGCATTGAAAACTAATGCCTAATTTTTTGTTCAATGTCATTCCTAAGTCCCCTTCAATCCAGCAGCTTTAAAAATTTCTATGTTCTAAGTATTTAAAATTATTTTATGTAGCATTCATAGATCAGCAATTTCTGTGCTGTGGTGCAATATATGGTACAACATTTATCTGTGATAAAATATAACAATAAAGTAAAATCAGTGGAAAGTATTCATGTCACATTGACATAGCTCACATTTAGCCAAAGCAAATATAATTCAAAAAAGAATAATGTGCTTAGTTTCAGTAATACCCACCTTGCTATTTGTCAGTTTTCATTGCTTTTTGCAACTCCCACTAATTTAGTGCCATTTGAAATTTCACAAAGGTGAAGTTAAATCTTTCTAGTGCTTTACTTTTACTTTCTAGTTTTCTCCTGGGAGAACAATCAAACTGTAAAACAAAATGGGTAACTACATTTTAAACTGAGATTCCTCCTGAGGGATTCTGACATTTGACCAATGGAAAGAGACTTTGGTAAATGTTGTTTGATTTACCCCTAGTAATCAGTCACAGTTAGAAAACACTTGCAGAAAAAAGAGAGATTTAGGATTGTTATTAATGTTATGCTAAGGAGAAATTTGATTCCCTAAAATTAATGTCTGTGATGTGTAATGACAATGGCTTGAAAAAGAGAAATAACAGTGACCTGATACAAACCCAGAGCACTTGGATGGCACAGCACAGAGCCATTTGTGGGGGGTAAGCTGGTTCTCACAGAACAGAGACATATAATCCAGCTGTGTGGGTGTTTATACGAAAAGGATCAGTACTGAGTTTGGACACTGTAAATAGTGCTCACACCCTTCAGTAGTAAAGGTGGTGGAAAGACAAGGGGACAGAAAATTATGGAATAACTGGAGGGTACTTAGATTTTCCCCGATCCTTCTCAGTGTGTGTGCTTCTCTATAGACAACCAGAGGGGCATGCGACAAATGATGATGTCAATTCTCGTCTCTACTAAATGCAGGAACTAAAGATAAATTCCTAAATTCCTGGTGAATACAGTGAGTAACAACACCATGGGACATAAACACAAATATTCCTACTTTGACAGTACAAAATATACCAATTTTCAGCTTACTTCCAACTACATCTTGCCATGCTGACTAGGGCTGGTCTGGTGTCAGTCACGTGCTTCAGCGACTATCTGAAAGCATGCATGCATATTCACACCGTCCAGCAAAATTACTGTTGGGAAGTGATTAAGAAACTACTTGGGTCGTTACCCAGGGGGAGAAGATTGTGATGCTTATCACCAGTTATTAATTTTCATCACATACTTTTAGCTTCGTCTGTAGTTCCCAGTTAGGGTTGATATAGCAAATATAACTCAACTACAGGACATGATTGATAAAATTATATTCCCCACCCCAAATTCATGGTGGAACTCTTGTAGACTGAACGAAATAATTAATCACAAATTTTAGAGGTATATTTTTAGTGCACCACTCTACAAGGTCTTTCGATGACTATCTTTTGGATGTCATCTTCATGCTTTCTTAGAGCTGAGATATATCATTTTGGACATCCTGTAGGAGAATCACACCCTGCATCCACAGCAGAGGTCACAACTGCAGGCATTCTAGATATTACTGAGTCTATTTTTTAGATTATGAAATTTGGTCATTTGCACAGACACCTTCCTAATTATTTATGGTTCATGTCTTTAAACATGCAGACATCTTTAAGCAAAATGATTTCTGGTACTGGAGAGGCTTTCTCTCTTGTTCAGAAGGCATCTGAGAAATCTCTGCTTTCATCCTGAAATGGAAAAGACTTATTTTATGTCCATATGCTATATTGATCTGTTTTAATAGAAATCCCAGGACAGTCACTTTTTCTTCCATTAACTTTCCTTGCTAGGCATTTGATTACTTTTATAGTAGCTTAACAAGGCTTTGCCAGCTCTGACTCAATGCTTTTCAAACAAGAATTTTTCTGTGGGGGCTGTTATATTCTACATTTTCCCCTCTTAGCTTCTCAGGTTCATAAAGTTTTTTATGTAGGCTGCCTGGATTTTAAGGCTTACCACAAAAATGCTGCCTTGGCCACCTCACTTCCTGCTGCACGAGGAGCATGGCAAGTAGTAGAGATATTGACCATGTTAGGATGAGCTTTCTGAATGTTTCCTGGTCTTCCCCCTTACTATGTAGGCAACTGGGTAGCTTTAATATATATTTTTAACAGAAAAGTGGGGCCTGGTCTTTTAGCTGATGTTAAGCATTACCAACAGCATTGTATAGAAGGAACATAGTCCATTTCCTATGCAGAAGGTGAGTGTCAAGAAAAAAGAAGTCACTGGTATCAACAGGGCAAAGAATACTTGGTACTTGCTGCAACATCATGCTGATCTGAAAGAGGATGACTTTTTTTTTTTATACTCATGCCTTTGAGTATTGCATCAAAAGGATTCATTTCCTGGGAAATTGTCTTGAAAATGTTTTTCAATGACTGCAAGCATAATCTTCCTTATAAATTTGCCCATAATTTTACCATTCAAGAAAGGTCACTGCATAACCAACAACTCCAAATGCAAGATGCTACAGTCAGTAACTTGCTATCAAAACTAAGTTTGAAATAACCAAAATACTCTCCATTCAAGTATTTTGGGTCTGTGATGTAGATGTGCAACTGAGCATACCGCATACGATGGAATAACCACAGGTGTCCCTCTCAGCCAGCCCTGCTGGGTAAAAGTGCTGGGAATGCACAGCAGAGAGTCCCTGGCTGACACAACTGATGCACACTCTTGTACTACTTCATGTCACAATGAAAAAAGTCACAAGACCTGATCGCTGAAGTGCCCCAAAAAGAGAAAATGGAGAACCTTATCTGCTACGGTAAAAAAATTAATCTGATGTAATGCACAGCTACACAGGACAAAAGAGTTTTAAAACAGTTCCCTGCTAATAATCCTGTGCACAACACCCTTTTCCTACCTTTTCCTTGAAAAATTGCTACTGAAACCATTTCTGAAGCATTGGATTAGGAGTTTTTATATACTTCAGCATAACTATCTACATAGAGGAAAAAATAATCTTTTTTTCTTTTAAGATATATTTTAATATTTAAAATACTTTAGAACATTTGCATAAATCTACTACATTTTAGGCACTTTAATAACTTGTCTTGTAGTTATACTAATTCTGTTAACATTATTTTAGACTCCTTCTCATTAAAATAGACTGCCTGCTGAGTTCTCTGAAAAATACCCTAATGAAAATGTTCACACAAAATCTGGAGAGAAAAGTTCTTAATTTGCTGTATAGGAATGTACTGTTATAAAATTAAACCCTTTACACTTTTTCCATATAACTGAAGAAAATGATTAAGACGCTCATTTCATGATGACATAGCTAATTGAAGGCTAGCTTCCTTCTGAACTATCTACCCCCAGTGGTAAGATAAATAATAATTTCAACTGGAGTAATGGACGCACAGTCTTATCTTGAGGGCCTTTAACAGAACCTCCAAACTTTGGTGTAAGTACAGTTTCACATTTTCCTTTTGCCTTATGAAGGAAGAAATAAAATAACACGTTTTCCTTTCAGTCTTACTGCCATCAGTTTCTATCTGAAGTAACCCCATTAAAGAGTCTGGAGTTGCTTTAAGTTGTATAAGAAATAAGATCAGAACCTATGCTGCTCTTTACAAAATGTATGAATCAGAAATGAAGTTCCTGGATTTGAGGGACAAAAGATTCCTAGGACCTGTGTTTGTACTTCTTTAAAACTTTCCAAAAGCAATTGATCTATTTAAAGGCTGAACAATAAACCTTCCAACTAAGAATCACAGGACTTGATTGCCTGGAGTCCACAATCAAGCTTCTTGAAGAAGTCCCATATAAAAGGATCAACCTATAGATCCTGCTGAAACAAGTGATTTAAGAGGCTCAGAACTAACCTATAGACCCATTATTATTTACTGTTATAGCTTAAGTATTTGGCTGTTTTTGCCTACTGCCATTGTTCAAGGTTCTGCATTGCTCACAGACATCTTCTTTCACTTAAGGTGTGTGAGATTTTTTATCTGTGGAAGAGAAACAGCTGCAGGCCTGTCTGTGTGCAAAGACACTTGCATTGCACTGCAGGATCTGGTACTTCACCACTGAAGCTGAAGAGTCATGTTGCTTCCTGCCATTCCTTCTCCTGAGCCAGTTTTCCCCCTATGACACAAGAGAGTAACAACCCATGTGCTTCTATGGCCTTTGTTGCTTACTCTGCAATTTTCACTATTTTACTTCAAATATTTCCTGTAGACCATTTTAGTTACCCCTCAAATTTTTATTCCATTCTTCGCCTTTGCCAAACTAATCTAATCTACTGATAAACTTTTCTAGTTTAGAAAATGAATTTCCCTAAAAATCTCTCCCAAAAATCTGTTGCTCTCTCATCTCCTTTCTGACTATTTCATAAGCCTAATCAGAAAGATTTCACTCTAAGTGGGAAGGTGCCAGGTCTTTTCATCAAATACTTCTGAATGTCCTGTTTTAGTGAACTGATGTGAAAAGATAGATGCGATGAAAACTACTAGTGCACAGATAGGCTTAAGAATTTGTTGCATCTTCTCCACTTTATTTCAAGAGACTGAAAACCAACATCTTCTGAAGTCCATGCTCTGTTGTGTGGAAAGCATAAAGAACTGGAAAGCTGAAAAAAATAAGAAGCACTCACTGAATTTTTGTCTTTCGCAACTGTGCAGAGCAGAGTTGTCAGGGCCCTGAGTACATGCCCCCTCCAGGAGTTTCACGGCAGACCGAAATGATGGTGTGGGAGTCCCATTTTGTGAAAAGTGCTCTTCAAGAAAAGTCTGCTGGTAAGGTTTCAGCAGGAGCTCTCCATCTTCACTTAGGAACTGCTTTTAAGCAGCAGCTTTCCCCCCGGGTCCCACCAGAGCTATGTTTCAACTGCTGTGCAACTATGCCATTCTTAGCCAGGTACGTTGTTGATTTGGAAGTGACTTGCAGATGTGCCATCCTGGCCTGACCTGGGATGTGCCTCATCATTGTGGACTTGCTCTGGGCTCTGGGCTGGCCCCAGCAGCCCCAGTCCCTGCTGGCTTTACTGGGCACGGGTGGGGGGGAAGTGGGGGCAGTGCATCTGCTCTTCCTCATGCTCCTTTGTTCCACTTGCCCTACAAAGCAGCCTGCCCTACGGCTCCCTGTCAGTAGGAATAAGTAGAAAAGTTAATTCCCAACACAGATAAAAAAAACTATGTATTTTGGACAGGTTTAAGTGTACAATATCAAATGCAACATTTTCTTTAATAAAAGCCTAAAACCAGCATAGCAATTGTACTGTGTGGTACGTGATAGCAGGTAGGTAGCAGGTACTCAGGCATGCAAATCTCCATCTCTTTGCTGTGTATGGCCACTTGCCTTTTAGACTGCAGCAAAATGTTTCTCTCTTCTAAATGGTTTTTGAAGCAATTTTTTGTAATTTTTGTTACAGCTCAGTAGGATTCCTACTTGTTCTAAGGAAAATGGAGTATGTGCATGTTACAAAAGCAAATAGGTAGTAGCGAAATAAGATAAAAGAGTAAACATGCAGAAGTCTATAAATTTATCAGCTTCTCAGTTTGATAATATCAGGGATCCTACTGCCACAAGACTGATACTAATATGCTGCTGGAGCTGTCTATTAAGTTTCAGGAGTTAAAAACTATATATTTTTCTTCCTTTAAAAAAAATTTATTTATTATAGTTGGTGTGAGTGGGTGGTTGGAGAAAGAGTTGTTTTCTGTGAATTGCCCACATTCAGTCTGTCTATCCCAGTATCAAATGAATAAATAACTTTGTAGATTTGGTACTGATAAGACTATGATTCTATTTGCATGAATTTTGAAGTATTATTAAAATATTGTAAAGATACAGAATTCACAAAAAAATAAATTAAATTTCTTCTTTGAAATGAGAGAATGTGTGACTGAACCTGTTTATATGTAGATTCTGAACAGCACACTGGCATTGTAAAGATAAGCGAGCTAATATTTTAAGCACACCTGTAATTAAAACAATAGAAGGTCTTCAGAATATAAATAGGTAGTGACCTTACTGTTTGAAAGTCAGCTCTAATCTGTCTCTGTCAGTGGAGAGAGACAGGCCAGGAATGGATCTCCTGAGCCATGGAGTCTGGTTCTCTGACATGATAACAGCACGTGTCAAATAAACTTGTTACCAATCTTATGAGGGACAGAGTGTAAAAGAAACGATGCTTTTAATGAACCTTATTACTATCTCGGTATGTAACATTACCTCATTGCTCAATAAGAAGATATGACATCATGGTGCGCATCACTTGGCATCAGAAACAAAATTTTCAGGCTATGATCTTCATCAGAGGGAGAAGTTCCAGCTGCCAAATATCCCCTACCTTGGTTATCAAGACAGAGTAAGTTGAGACACCAGCCTGACCTCTGTGTCCATCAAACAGACCTCAGAGACAGTTGAGGAGAAAGGGGGGATATGGTTCACAGCTTCAGCCAAGATTTGTGTGATGTGCTTTCACAACTCACCTGGCCTGGCAGAAGGGAGGGTTTCTACCTTACACAGGTGGGGAGGCTCCAAAGCAATCCAAAGAACATGTAGCATAAAAAGGGATTCGTCCTGCAACCATTCATTAGATTTGTGTTGCCAGTAACCAACTTATTTTATTTAGAATAAACATTTCTTATAAATGATTCTCACGATTTTAACAAGAAGCTTATTAACTGCTGAAAAAGAAGCTGAAATTTATTAAATATAAGGATCAAAAGTAGAAAAACCAGTTAATAGACATTTCCAAAGTTTTGATTTCCTTGAAACATTAATACGATTCTTGCAATGGAACATTAATATATCCAAAGACTTCAGAAGAAACTGTACACTAATTATGATTTTGTAATTTAATATCCTTGCTAGGCTCTTAAAAATAAGAGATCCTGCAACTCCCAACCTTTCATAAAAAGACAATTATACACCAGTGTGGAATCTAGAACAGTGCTAGGAAATGCCAAGAATATGAGCACAGAAATAATGGCAGAAAATTAATTCAGTGAATACTATTTTACAAAATATGATTATTATTTTGACAAATTCATAAATAAGATGACCTAATTTAAAATTGACTATAGCTAAAAGATAAATAGAACTATAGCATATCCTGTGCAATAATTATGCATGCTAGATGTATAATTCAGATGCCCATAAGAGGCATTTGAGATGAACTGTAAGTGTCTTTGAAGTATGTGGAAAAGTTTTTCTTGGCTTTAAAATTCCTCTTAGACTTGCCATCCTCCAAGGAGCAAATATTCTCTGCTATTGCCTTTCCCATGTTAGGTGAAATGAAGATCTGTGATGTGCAGCACTCACATTAATGTGCATGTCATTGACTGCCTCTGAGTTGTGACAGGCTGGCAACAGTTTTCACAGCCACGTAACAGGCAACAGGGATAACCTTTTGATAACATCCTAATAATTACATAACCCTCCAAGTGCTGTTGTACAATATGCAAAGACATCCTCTGGTTTGGGCACAAGCCTTGTCTTATTTGTGACTGGCACATTGTCATTAATTGTGGGTGACAGCACAACAAGGAAATAGAAAACGGGGAGAGTGTGAACCAACTTTTATTCTGAATAGACTCAAGGGAGTAGGCTTAAACAGTTTTAATCTGGGAACTCACAGATATATTTCTTTCAACAGGTGTGCTTAAATATTTGCATAGCATCTTCATCCAGATGCAGTCAGTTTTGCACTGCTAAAATAAGACGCAAGCGTAGTAAACAAGTGACTGTCTTATCTGCGTGTGTTTTGCTTGATTATTGCTGAATGTTATGTCACTATAGGGAACATTTCAGTTCTGAAGGGTATGTGTGTGT
This sequence comes from Dryoscopus gambensis, assembly GCA_013389985.1. Taxonomy (NCBI): domain Eukaryota; kingdom Metazoa; phylum Chordata; class Aves; order Passeriformes; family Malaconotidae; genus Dryoscopus; species Dryoscopus gambensis. The sequence goes on from WEIT01027187.1 coordinate 84,284, forward strand.
CCAAAATATGCAAAAGAAGAGAGAGATATGGAGATCACCAAATTTTAACGTGCCAGCAGAGTTAGAAGTACATCACTGTGGGAGCTCATGTATCCTTTGGCAGTGTCAGAAACATGCACACTGTTGTGTAGTACTCTCTGCTGGAGAAAAGACCAACATTCTTATTTGTACTGCTTACTTAGCGGCTTACATGTGTGTTTTTTTCTAAATGGTGGATCACATGATAATTCCGTATTTCTAAATTGTTTCTCACTGTTGATTAGAACTTGGTTTTGTCTCCAACCATAATTTATTTTCATAATCAGCAAACTTAGTATTTTACAAAGGAAAACAAGCTCAATATTAAAGAAGACTCTTATCCAAATAAAAAAAAAAAAGATCCTTCTTTTACCACTCTTGTAAACCAATAAAGAAAAGATGTTCTTTCTTTCTGAGTAGTGTTGTGGTATGGGAGAAATTGTCACCATCATATCTTTGAAAATACAGCATCTAAATTTTTGCAGAACATAACTCATCCTTCTGTGTTTATATTGTGACATTTGTAGATCTTCTCCTGCAGCTCTTAAATGCTTGAGGCTCTCCCTGGACAAATTCAAGGTTCTGAGGAAGCACAGTTTTCCAGATCAATAACATCTTTCATTCTATTGAATCCAAGAAGTGTAATAAAGTTCCGGGGATGCCATCCTATCTGGATCACAACTAAATACCATATTGGTATAGCCCACTGAAGGGAGCCTGTCAGGCTTTGTACTGCTCTACAAGTAGAAATGTTTAATAAGAGTTACCACGAGCTTTGTGTGTAGTCTATAAAACACAGGTACAAATATTTATCATGACATTTTCTTTGATAAAACACTTAGATGGTTCAGTGAAGACTGAATTCCTGTATTAGAGAAAGAGTTTCTAAGTGAAGACCAGGAAACCTGATATTGGGCAGAAACTCAGTCAATGAATCTGAAAAAATTAAAAAAAAGGAATTAAAATAAAAAGATTTATATGAAGTGCCATACTGCTATTTCAGCCTGCACCCATTTTTGATTTGGACAAAATTCTATTCTGAGTACATGGAAGGAACACAGAGGTGGAGCTTCCTCAACTGGAAAAAGGGGTTATGAAAATGGAATATGAAAAGAAACTTAATGAACACTGAAAAATAAATTTTTCTGAAACTGGCCTCTTGAAAATAATTGGTTATTTGGACAGTTAAAAAAAAAAGAAACAAAAAAAAAAGGCAAGAAAACAGTTACAGGGATTATATGAGGAAATAGATGTCTTATGTGATATAATTTGCTATTGAAGCCAAAAGGTTTTACTTTTATTGACTTTATTGTGCTAATATACAGTATGAGATCTGCCCTTTTTGTAGTCTTTCATGCCACACACTCTTCTTTGCTGTAGATCTTCATTTCATTTTATAGTGATGCTGAAGGGTCTGCAGGGGAAGCTGCGTGAAGAGCTGATGAGGTCACCTGGTCTGTTCAGCCTGGAGAAGAGGAGACTGAGAGGAGAGCTCATTGCAGTTACAACTTCCTCGAAGAGGGACAGAAGGGGCAGGCACTGATCTCTTCTCTGAGATAACCAGTGACAAATGGCCCAAATTTGTGTCAGGGGAGGTTTAGGTCAGATATCAGGAAAATGTTTTTCACTCAGAGGGTGTTTGGGCACTGGAACAGGCTCCCCAGGGCAGTTGTTACAACATCAAGCCAGAAAGAGTTCGAGAAACACTTGAGCAATGCTCTCTGGCACATGGTGTGATTCTTGAGGATCATCTTGTGCAGGGCCAGGACTTGAACTTCAAGGATCCTTGTGGATCTTTTCCAACTCAGAATATTCCATGACTGTGTGATTCTAGATGATGTGATTATTAAATTCAGTGGCTACCCATCTTTCCTCCAAAAAACCATTGGCATGCTGGACTCACTGCTATAAAATCTAATGTGCATTGCCGTGATTTCTCAGTCCAACAAAATTTTCTGGTTTGAAAGGGAGATTTTTTTTTTTGACCACAATATTAGGCTACTGTTCTATGTGAAAGAGATTAGGCTCCAGGAGTCATATTTAGCTTATCAGTAGGCTCACCTCTTTTCCTCAGAACAGGGAGATACCTTTTCATTGGCATATTAATAAAATTCAGTGCATGTCACTGGCTATCAGAGAATCAGCTGATTATCTCCACCATTGCTAGCAGACTGTTCAGCTTTACAGCGTGAAAATATAAATCCCTCACCTTCAGGAGTAGATAGGAGGGCATTTGATAAAAGTGGATGCATGTAAAACAGTTACACCTAAAATTATCCAAAACTGCACTTTTAAAAAAGAGAATCTGAAAGAATTAACAGTTCTCTAAAAGAATTTTATGCCTACAAAGGCATAAATGTTTTGCCACCTCCATCAATAATACTGAGAGAATACATTAGACTGATCTGCATTCATTCATTATTCATTCCCTACTTCAAGATGGCTGTGGACTCACCATACTTTAAATAAATAAGTTAACCAACAGAATGTTGAAACTAAATTTTAGCTTCATATAGAAATGAAATTCTGGAAGAGAATCAAATCAAAGAAATGTAATTAACTTGTTTAAACATCTTTGCTCCATTTTGGAGAAGAGTGGTAGCATTCATACCATTTATGTATCATAAAATTTGCAATGCTTGGGAGTTAGAAGTCAGGATCTGGTTCCTTAAACTTTAGATGAATTTTATGGATATCTAGCTATAATGATATTTCATTCTTTGGAAGCCAAGACTGATGTCTTAAACCTTGATTCAGTGACAACAGCTGGTGATCCTCCTCCTATTTGCACTGTTTTGAAGAAATCTGTATTTCTTAGAGTTTTGCAAGGGTTTATTACTTCACATATAAACTAACTGTGCAAATGTTAGTTCTATATGAAGGAGGAGGTCAAGTGACAGCAGAACAAAATGTCTCAAGTACAGAGAGCTGGTGAAAATTACTTTCAGCAAATGATGTGTGACAGTTTATGACTTTGCTTACTACTCTTGGACACCTGAAAACAGATTAAAAATTGGTTTTGAGGGTATATCTCTGTGTTCTGCTCCCATTTAAATAAAACATATGCTTCTCTTAGGTCTTCAAACTAATTTATACTTTAAGATGCTGTTTCTGACAG
>WEIT01027187.1:87714-109159 GCA_013389985.1 Dryoscopus gambensis
TTATCTTATTTACAAGCATAAGGCTATTCAAATACAGAAGATTAAGAATATTTCCTTAGCTTTCACTTTCTTTTATTGAATACAAGACAGTGGAAGAAAGGAAGCAAATAAGGTACAGTAGCTAAAAGCAATAAGGACATGTGGCATTCGACCATTCTAAATATTCCCACTTAATAACCCATGCAGGTACATTTACTCAGTCTTCTACTGATAAATACCAAGAAGAAAAGAAACCAGAATACTTGAAAAATTACTTTGGTTATGAGCACTGTTTTTCCACTTTTGAGATTTATTTCTCATCTATCATATAAAAAAATAATATCAAGATTATCCTCTTGATATTAATGTTGTTCCTTGCTTGAACTGGGGCTGATACTTAGGGACTGACTTCCTTTGGTTTCCTTTGATTTGTAGCTGGAGCACTGTAAGTGCAGCTAGTTTAAAAAACCTTCCTTTAGCAATGGCATGACATTTTCTAGCAACTCATTATAAAAGCTTTAAGAATCCCTTCTTTTCCCCTTTCCATTCTTCACTGATATTCTGTGTTGTCGATGATTGTGGATGACTTATTTTTTCCAGATACTAGATTGAAGTCGAAAAATTTATTTTATAAGCTGAGAAAAATATTTTAAATTGAAATAAAAATATCCAAAATTATATTTTTGTTTTCGGGATCTCTTCAATACATTATCCTGTTCCACATACTCTGGATATAAGACTGACACTATAAACAAATACTGGAATTAGAATATGAAGGGAGGTTAAATTAAATTGGAAACAAAACAATATCCATACTGTCTTTGCTATTTTTTGACTATTGTCATTGACTGATATGTGAAGTTCATCTTCGTTGTCAGTTAACATCCTACGGATAAGTAATGCACATACCGTGTTTTCAAATAAAAGCTCATATTTGTGTAGTTTTAGTGTCTGCTCTAAAGAGAGGCTTGTCTCAAGTATCTGTGGCTGGAAACAAGAAGAACTGGAAGCCCCTGGGCAGTCACAGCGTTGGGATGTGATGGGTGCCATGGGTACCTTGGTGGAGACAGGCTCTCTGAAAGGGATGAGCAATAAAAATAGGAAGGGAAGTTGTCCTCTGTGGAAAGGCAGGACTTGACTCCACTGAGCTCCAGTGACAAATAGGAGATATGTGGGGCAAGACCTGACCAAGATTAGAGGGAAGCAATTTCATTTGCTAGGATATGCTGCAAACTGCCTGAAGTGGGTTTGGGTTTCCACCAAGAGTTAGTGGAAAGGTCTTTGTGGGGATGACACCCACGCTGCCACCTTCCAAGAATGCAGCATGGCTTTGTGCAGCAATCTAAGAAGTTTTTGAATGGTATTGGTGAAATTTCCTAATGAAAAGGGGCTAGAGGGGTTGAACAGGAGTAAGCTCTGTTTGCCTAATGCTCACAACCAGGGAAGAATGACAGATGTGGTCACAGATGGGGTAGATTGCAGCAGCCAGAAAATGGTGGAGTTCAGGGCCCAGAGGAAAACTGGGCACGTAAATAGGAGAGTCAGGGCTCTGAGCTGTGGGATATTAGACTCTATGCTATTCTGGAGGCTGCTACAGAATACCTGTGGGGAAATCAACCAAGGGGAAAAGTAAACTGGAAAGCTGGGGTTTTTTTTTTTGAGAAAAACTGATTTGAAGGTTAGGAAAAATTTATCCTGTTTTGGAGGAACATTGGGAACTTTGTTAGAGGATTCTGAATTCACGAGGAAAGTGGAAGTGCATATCAGGTGTGAACAAGCACCAACAAAGATTAAATGCATACATTGCTCTGATACTTGGATGAAATCGGAAAGGACATTCAGCCTCATCTAAATTTCTGGAAAGATCATAGAGCACATTTTCACAGAATTAATTTCCAAATATATGTGGAGCAGAGAGATAATTAATAACAGCCAGCTTATATCTACCAATGGAAATTCCTTTTCATCCAGCCTGCTGAGCTTCTACAATGAAAAAAATTGTATGGATGTGATGGTGGCCATGATATACTTCATACTACTCATAAACAGTGATATGTTCCTGTTCAAATGAATACCATCTGACACAATAAATAGTTTGAAATCTTTTTAAGTAAATTAACATGGAATATTAAAAAAACCACAACAGTTTCAAATAACAGCTGAACTCACTGTTTCCACTTTCACTCTTAATATGAAGTTTAAAAAAGAAACTCCCAGAGCTAGGCACTATTAAAGCCCAGTTTGTTTTGTCCCAGTCCTTTAGAAAACATAGAATTTTTTCTTTACCCAAATGTTTCTCATTAATGGCATATTCTTACAAATGGTCAAAGTGACAATATTAATAAATAAGGAAATAAATCCCTAAAATCATAAATAATCTTTTCCCCCAATCATATTTAACTTTCTTCTTCTCCAGTGATGCCAGAAGCTTCTTAGCGCTGATTCTGAGGTATTTTCCTTCTTGCTATATCCAAGAAAATTAGATCAGTTTGAGCATGGAGTTCCATCATGAAGAGTCAGATAAAATACAAGCTTCCTTATCCTCTGTACGACTAAAAGCTTTTCCTCCAGCTTTGATCATTTGGGAAGTGATATAAAAACCAGTAAGCTTTAACTGGAGAGACACAAAATGGACTCCACAAGTGCCAGAGGGAAATCCAGAAAATTGAATTATTATCTAAACTGCCAAATATGGGCTATTTTTCAGCATTTACCTTTTGAATAAGCTTTAAACCTGACAAATATGTTTATTGACAGACGCTTCAGCAAGGCACCACAGTTACTGTGCTTACAGACTTGAGTTATACACATGATTTTATTTATGATTCCTATTATTTATAGTGACTTGAAGAACAATGAAGAATGATCTCTTGTTGTGCTTGGCACAAGAAGCTTCTGCAAAATGAGTCCAGAAAGAATAAAAAGGAGAGCTTTATGGGCAGATCTCAGAAACAGCTGACTTTCAAGTAAATTCTGCAATATTAACCAGAAACTGAAGAACAGAAAATAGAAATCTGTGACAAAATGTTTCTTCAGATGTGTACTCTAGATTTACTGTAGATTTTATAATGTAGAGTGGCTTATATGGAGAAAACATTTCATATTGACCAAAACCAGTAGGGAAGTTCTCAGCTTTTTCAGTTTTGTCCTCTTTACTTTCCTTAAATCAGCAATGCTCTACTAGTATAAATGTAAAGAACTTTAAACTATTATCTGAATCAAACCCATTAGTAGGGAAATGCAGACAGCCCATTTTCAAAGATAAGAAATCCTATTCAAAAAAATTTGCTGTTTCTTTCCTACATTTTTGTATGCACATGTACATGTGTGTGCATTTAAGTCTGAACCTGCACTGAGTGCTTAAAATGTCATAAAGACTATTCTCAGGAATTCCACTGCTATCTAATTAATTAATGTGTTTGTGCATCTGTTTTGTTTCATTGTGCTAGTGCATATGTACCAGAAATTGGGGAAAACAACTTTACTTTCTGGGTTAGGTTTATTTTTTTCCGAATAAAAGAGAAAGAAAACATAAAAAAAACCTCAAATAACTGTTCACTTGCTTCTTAATGTGATGCTTTATTCTGTGAGCATGTTTTTTTGCACAGTCTCTTGCACTGTAGCCTTTTGATATACTTTCTGTTTCCGGATGTGTTTTTATTCCTTTATTTGTTTTGCAGTTTTCACCTGACTTTATGCAGCCTTGTGTGGGTTACAAATGTTTAACTGAAGAGGCCTGGGCAGACTGAGAATTTCTTTAGTTTTGCAACTTTATCGACAAATGAACAGCAGAAAAGAATAAACCCACAAATATCGAAGGTGGTGATAAGCAAAATTTGGCAGGTGGTACTCTAAACTCTCATGATCTCTTGGCCCACCTAATGCATCCAACTTACAGTAAGTCTGCAGGTTGCTTTAAACTATATGGAAGGACAGGTTCCCTGAGGATAAATCAAAAGATTTTGCTCCAGATTTAGATTTTAGCATTTGCTTTCGACTTGCTCTACCCTGCTTCCAGATTTCCCCCAGTTATCCAGATTAGGGAGCTGGCTAGGCTGCAGGACACATCTACCTTAAATCAGGCTGTGGATGAGGAGAGAGGCCAGTGTGTGCCTGGGACTCATCCTTTCAAGAGGCAGGGAATATTTAAGTCATGTAATCAGGTCTCTTGTTCGAATGTAGCTTTTATGGTACCCTCGGTGATGCTACTTCACATTCTTTTGCAAAGCTTGAAACCATCTCCTTGTTATATAGAATTGAAGTTTTGCATGGAGTTCAAATTTTTCTAATCAGAAAATTTTAGAAAATGCTGAATTGGAGAAATATGTAGCTCCACTGGAGCAATGCTGGTTCACACCAGCAGGCAGTCTGGTCTGGCAAGTCAGGTTGACTTAGGGACCACATCCTGGCTACAAGGCACCATCAAGTTTACTGACAAACTGATCAGGTTTTCTGCTGCAAAAATCCTACAGATTGAAACCCAGACTACAGGAAAAAACAAGAGAAAATATTATGGCATATGGCCACTTTTCTTCCCCTGTCCCATCAGAATCAGATCCACAGTGATTCTTCACCCTGAAACTTTCAGCTCATTAATTTTTCTTGCTTGTTTGGTTTTTTTTCCTACTTGAGCTCTTTATAAAAACAGTTGCAAAGCTATACTCTATGATGGGGTGAAAAGATATTAGTCATAAAAGAGGAACTTATATTTATGAGATGAAGAGTGTCTCCTAAAATGAGAAAACTGGGAACATGAAGATAAACACTTTTTTTCTTAATATCCACCAGCATCTTGAAATATACTCAGAAGAGAAAAGTGATTAAATGGACAAGAGCTGTCCAAAGCCAAAGGCTCTACATTGCTTTTCATTCTTCTGACGCCTTTGCTTAATAAATGCTCTTCTCTGAATACAGAGATTAATAAAAAGCTCAAGATAGAGATTAACATTTTGTTCAATATTCATTGTTTCACCTGATATAAAATGGAAATTGGAAGCACTTTGTTAAATGGACTGAAAATTTGAGAGGCTGTGTAATTTCACTGTACCTTCTATAAGTGGCTCTTAAACATTAATCTGAAAAGCTGTTTTGTATTTGCCAAAAGCACTTTGTCCTCAGGGATACCTGTGGACCTTCCAGTCCAACAATATTATATGGTGGCTATATCTTGCCCTCCCCTCCCCTCCNGTGATTTATAGTTTTAGAGGACCAATCCTGTCACACTGGCTGGAACAGGCAGCATGAGCTGCATGGAGAGAAGTGAGGAAGGACCACATGGGAGTGCAGAACCTGCATGAGGAAAACATTTACACATAAAGAGAATTCTGGGTTTACAATGACCATGTAGAAAAATGCCTGGAACGAAAAAAGTGCAATATGCAAAGAGAAGAAAATATAGGGTGCTGAAAAAGAATAGTATCAAATATTTTCCACTGACAATAATACTGCTGGAATTTTGGACTACATTCTTATAACATCTAAATCCAGTTACTCCAACATTATGGGATGGTCATTGCAATCTTATTTTTGACTCGATTTCTTAACATGCCTTTCTGTGATGCAGTGAAAAGCCAAAATCCCTATTTTCTATTTGCAATTGAAAATATTCCTTTAGAAGGACTTGGTCTAAAAGGGCACTGTGTTTTGAATTTTCTTCTTTCTTTCAAACAATTTTTATTCCAAGTGTTACTAGGACATTAATGTCTTGCTGTAGATTCTTCAAATTGTATTTGCTGTTCTGTATGTAATGGGCAGGTCTTGGGAGTTGTAAAAAAGATTAGAAGATGTCAAAATGTGTCCACTATGTCAAATACAAAATTAAACTTGCATGAGGGTTGGGATTTTTTTAAATTTTTAGTCAGCTTTAACCCAGTTTCCAGTGGTGGGTTGAAAAACTCACAATTATAGTCAATTTTGCAAAAATGTTGTTTGATCTTGTAAAGCACAGATAACATTTCAGAAACCTTTCCTTCTAGGAAGAATATATAATTTCTTCTGGTTCAGATGATGGTTAAAAATGTTAAAATTGTCATGGAATGGCAGTTCCATGTTATAGCCCATTAAAGCTTTGGGCTGAGAGATCACTTTGAGCTCAGATGACTGAATACCTTATTCCTGAAAGCAGAGTTCAGATATTTGTGTTTCATAAAGAGACAAGAACTCTATGTTAAGACTGTTTTCTTTAGTAAGATTGTATGGACTTAGTAAACTGTAATTCCTCTCTCTCCCTCTCTCAGTGCACTAGTTCTTATGACTTGGATAGCAGTAGGAAATCTTCCTTTCGTTTAGTGTATGAAATGTCTCAGTTGAACTGCCTTGAGGGTTTTTTTCTCTCTGAGGCTATAGAGTAGGTGGCATCGAAAAAGCAGCTGTTACTATGACAAAAATACTGAACTTCACTGCAATGTTCAGTAAATTAGAGATACTGAGAGGAACAGGAAACAAAAAAGTATTCATTTTATTCACTATCTTCATTTTATATTAGTACATAAAAATATTATAATCTCAAAGTAGTCCAACTCTACATTGATAATATAAGCACCTGCTGACCATCAAGTATTTGACTGGCAGTTACTGATTTTTGTTTCTGGATTTTTCATCATGTATTCTTTGGGGTGAAGAGAGTGAAAAGCAGACTATGCTCTCCCACTACTATTGAGGGTCCTGAAATAACAAATTGTCTGTCAAAATATTATTTGCTGAATGCATGCATTGAAGGATGCCAATTTTGTCATCCTGTTTCTACTCCCATTGTGACTCACAGTTAGCGTCTGAAAACAAGGGACAATATAAGGTGCCAGGCAATAGGGATGTAGTAGGAGTTTCCAGCATAACTGTGGCTGGTTCAATATGTCTACATGTGTGTGGATACATTTTTTTGCTGCTAAACAATGCCAGCTTGGGACAAAGGAGCCCCATCTATCTCGGCTTCTCAAAAAAGTCACGTTGGCGGGGACACACCTGGCAGCACAAGGCTGATGCATCTGTGTTGTCTCTAACACTGGAGTTAGCACATCCAAAGGGGCCTTTGGTAGCTCTCTCTCTGTTTCCTTTGCTTCTTACATCAATAACACACAAAACTGTAAAGGGAGACAGCTACTGACTGGCTCTTAGAGCCGGATCAAATCAGTCAGTTAGGTTACCAGTTTCGTTCTGGTTCTGAGAGAGTTTTGGGCAGGACTGGTAGATTTTGAAAGGCACCCAAAAAGGTGAGATAGCCAAGACCAAGGTTTGCATTTTCCTAGTTCTAGTTACACTAATAACAGAGCTGAGGAACAAGCTTTACTAGAGGAACACTTCTTGCACTTAAGACAGGCAGTTAAGAATTTGTTTTCATGATGTTTTTTCATGGGAAGAGTATGGCAATGGAGAGGAAGGAGTGTGACCCCTTAGGTAAGGGGTAGCATGAGATGCTCAGCCCAACTATGCCTGCTTTTCATCCTCCTATAACTGAAGATTAAAGAAAGTAGCTGTGTTTTCCTCCTAAGGTCTGTTGTGTGTGGGCATAAAACAGGATTTACTTCATTTTACTTCTTTCACTGGGTAAGCATCACCAAGAAACTGCAGAGATGCAGGAGGCTGGTATCTTATCACAGCTGGCTGCTTTAAAAGGGAAAAATCTGATCCCATAAATGCACTTTTTAAAACCAGTCTGTAAAAGGAATGGCCATGAAACTATGATAGGATAGATGTCAGAAGTACTCCACATTTTTGTGAAACTGGTAGTTAGGAGAGTGCAATCCTTTAAATGTTTCCAGTTAGTGACAAAAGGACAAATTTTCTTATTTTTGTCATGAAATGCTATACTTCTGTATACTCAAGCATTAACTGCTACAGAACATAAATTTATTAACTGATAACTTAGAAGCATTGTGTATTATAACACTGATCACTTCAATAAGCTTTTACTTACAGTGGTGTTTTGTGGTTGTCATGGAGGAAAATGGAAAGAAATATAAACATCTAGGCTGTCTAACTATCTAACTGGAGAAGAGTTGGCCATTTAGCAACAAATTGAACAGGGACACACATGTGTTGGTAAATGCTAGTGTTGATTCAAAAGCGCTGCTTGCTTGAATCTTTTCTTGCTATATTCTGTCTCATGGGAGAATTTTCTTTCTCACAAGAAGTTATCAGTAATATTTGTAAGCTGTGTACATTTCTGACCTTGCTAGGATCTGTTTTTAGCATAAAGTAGATAAGTCTGTAGAAGAACTGTAGGATAATAAACTTTTTCACTTTGCTGCACACGCTCCTGGCTGCTGTCTACTCTTTTCCTCTCCTCTCACCCACTGTGGAATGGACCCCAGCTGCAATATGCTAGTTTCCAAGTCATCAGGTAGAAAATGGATATTTCGTTTGATAAGAAAAGTGACATTACATAGAAATTCTGCACCAGGCGAAGAAACCAACTAAATCCATTCAAATTGAAACATTTTAAAAATACTTAGAAAGACACAGGAGATATGTTTTATGTTGCTTTGATATTGAACATAATTTAATATGAAATAATTTGAGCTAATCAGTGTGTAGCTAAAATATATGTGGGATTTTTCTAATGAGGAGAGCTAATATTTCTATCATGTTACTGTCATATGTGATAGCTTTCCAAAAACCGTGTAGCTATAAACATTTCAGAAAGTTTTTTTGTCCTCTTTTTATTTTTTTTCTGTTCTGTTTCACAGATTGCATGTTCTATGAGGGTGACATCCAAGTCAGAAGATTCAGTCACAGAGATCACTTTGTCTACCAGAAACATTAACTCGTCAGTTAAGCAAGACCATTTTTGGAAGAAAAACTCATTTCATTAAAAGAATATAACAGCTTGTGCAATTAAAGGGATAGTGCAATTAAAGGCAATAAAGTGCAATAATTCAATTGACATAATTTCTCAAGCCCAACTATTTGTTAGTTCTTTATAATTACAAATAGTTCCATAAGCAATGAAATTGATAAAATGCCTCTGAATTAACAAAGACAATGTATTATTTGTCAAGTTTAATTAATTTGTCTTCTAGGTTCCTACGGCGCCTGACAGAGTGAGGCTGAGCTGACTGAGATCATGTAAGCCTTTTTCCATACTTGCAATAACAATAGTAAAATAACTTATTACATTTTCTATTTAAAAATAAGTGATAGAGGAAATAATTTTCCCCTGTGGATCTCAATTTTTATAAGAGAAAGTCACTCTGAAATGGATTAAAATTAAGCATAACACCTGAAATTTCTTTAGGCTCTGTCTTACTCCGCATGCAGTTCATCTCATGAGACTCTATTTAGCTGAATATCTTTATTTTGCAACCATCTCATAGTTCTGATTCCAGTAGGACAAGTTATTGGTAGGACAATAAAGCAAATGCTGAAATTCCAGAGAAAAGAGTAGTTTCACAGAACAATTAGAGATTGCATGAGTCCAGATCAACATGTAGCAGCTTCACAGCTGAGAATAAAAAAGGGTCAGATAAGATATTTAGGAATTGATTTGGTTCTAGGATGAGCAGAATCCCAAAGTTGGATGCAGCACAGGAGGAAACACCTGAGGCTGTATTGTGAAGATATGGTGACGGGTTTGGGCTTTTGGTGTAAGGCCTTTGGTTTATCCTTGGATGTCTAACAAATAGCATTTCATAGTATGTTTGAAATACTGAAAAGCTCTTCTGATTTCATTTATGGAAACTTGCCAGTTGGAGTTTAATTCTCCACCATGGTCAAAGACTTATGCCTATTTCTTTTTGACAAGACTGACTGAAAAACAAAGAGAAAAATATTTTTCAGTAAATATTATGTAATAAAAATTATTTTCTATGCTATAAATATACTTTTCTATACCGAAAATTAAATCATTTCCGTGGCAATATTAAAACCAAACATTGCCACTTTGACTTAGAGTTTTGTTATTTCATTTGTTTTATTATTTCATTTGTTTTATTATTCTGTAATTATGAGCTGTAAAACTTGAATATGAATATCCATAGAATTATACCTGCGATTCCGACACTGCCAAAGCTACCAAACAAAAGTTTCTGCATAAGACATTTTTAAATTCTTAAACTATCTGGGGAATTTATTGTTTACAGAAGGTACCAGGGAGGAGGAATTAATTTGTGAACTCAGTGTTTGAGTTGTACAGAAATACACAGAGATACTACACCAGTTAAAGGATATGACTTCACTTTCCTTGGAAAATTGGTAATCTACCACTGATCTGATAGTGTAGTGGTAGTATAACTAAATGGCAAACTAAGAGTGGAAATACATATTTGTGAGGTTCTTCACAGTTCAAAATCTGTCACTTCCTTCTTAGTCTCATACTCAAACAACTGTGTGGAACAGACCACTCTTAATGTATATGCATGGTTTTCCCCGAGATGTTTCACTTTTCAAAACATGTGTCAGAATATTTTTGTAACTTCCACCAAAATGTCATCTTCTGCCCAAAACTGTGAATGACCATCTGTGTTTCTGTCCTCATGACAAGACAGTTTCAAAGGTTAGGAGGGTTTGTAGTTACTCCAGCACTGTCTCCAGATTTGAGCTGAGACAGAAGTATTCATGATAATTCTTTTAGAGATGCTGCTGACATTGCTTCAGGTTCTCAGAACAGGACTCTGTATTGTAGTGCTAGAATTCTTTTTTTTTTCCCCAAGTTGAACATATACCTGGCTGAAAGAGCAATGCTGTACAATGATTTTCCGCATGGCATCCTATGCCAATTTTGGGCAAAAATTTCTGGAGTTCCTTTTCCTGAACAGCCCCATAGCTGTCTGTCACACTTACCCAGTAGCTAGTAGTGGAGCTCACTGCTGGGAGCAGTTCCTCCAGTTTTGCATATTGTTGCTTGTCAGGATCTAAGCTTTGCTCTGCTGAGATGAACTTCTCATGTCCTGAGCAAGCCAATCCATACATTCCCGCCACCTTACTGACATCTTTGTTGTTGAAACGGTTTTAAGTGTCTGGGGAATAGCAACCAGCTACAGGCCTGCATGTTTTTTATTCTCTTTGATAATCAACACATGTTAAATTATAATTTTTTTTCATTGTCAGAGTTCCCTGTGGAAGAGGAGAGTGAAAGTATATAATCGGAAAACTGTAGCTGCTGCAGTCTCTTATGCATGATTTACCTCAGGAAAGACACAGTGGGTTCAAGAGATGTGCATTAGATACATCCTTTGTGTATAGAGTGCTGAGGAGTGGGCTAAGACTGACAAGGGACCTAATAAGAAGATTATCCTATACTGGCTGCCAAGAAAATCACCCCAAGTTTGTCAAAGAAAAGGGTTGTGAGAAAATTTATGTGTTGGAATTTTGGTACACTAGTGGCATTTACTTTTTTATTATAGATGATCCTCAGTAACAACTACCCCTCCCTGTTCAGCAGAGTTCTGCTCTTCAAAGAACAACAGCAAGTGGACTATTTTATTTCAGCAGCAGCATGCTCTCACCCCAGCAGCTGCATCTGAATTCTTTAATGTGGAGCACTGGTATGGCATTGCTGATCTTCTTGAGGTGCCATGCCAGAGATGTATCTGCTAATTTTTCATCTTTAGGTAGCATTTTCCCACTAGGTATGTTTCTATAACTTCCTTTGACAGGATTTTGCTGATTTCATATTTACCTTGTATAGGAGACCTTTCCCTCCCTTCCCTCCAGTCCCCCATTCCTTCCTGCAGCAGACTTTCCAAGGTCTGTCCTGCATTTGCTACTGCTTTCCACTTCGCCAAGAGGGTGAACAATCTCTTCTTTTGCCGTATTCTCTCTAGCTGTTAACTTCCCATTCCTCTATTCATGCCTTAGGTCTCACAAAGTGCTGTACCAAACTGCCTTCCGTGGCTGAATGGGTCTTGACAAGCTGTGCCCAAATTTGCTCCCGCACCTGTGAATTAGCAACTTCGCATTTTAATAATAGAAAAACACTTAAAATCTGCAGAAAATCATGGGAATTCGTGGTTGAAACTTTGAAATTTGGTGTTGATGTGAAGTTCTTCACAGATTCAGTGCAAAATATAATTGGGTTTGAATCCAGCTTAGTGATGAAAGACAAGAGTTTTCGGCCAGTCTGTTCCAAGCTCTTCTGCTTTCATCCCTGAGGACATAGGAAAAATTCCACTGGGTTGCACACTGTTTCTTGAGGACTATTTTTTAATACATCACAAAAAATTCTGTATATGTGGGGTACACTATTGCTAGCTATCTCTCACCATAAATATTCATGGAATAGTTCAAGACATTCAGACATGAGTCATAAAACTTTCTGGTCATTCAGACAGAAATACAGATATTTTATAGACACAGCACTCTTTAAAACATCCATGTTGTCCAGTGGTTTTAGTATCCTATAAAACTTATATGTTAAACAGAAGAAAGATCAATTGTGGATGCTTATTTAAAAAAATTATGGTGATAAATCAAATAAATTAAAGCTGTGCTTTTTCCAGTAAAATAATCAGTAAACATTAACAGCATAAGCATGCTGTAAATTGTGAGGCATCATTAAATTTCTTAACAATTGAGAATTTTCAGGTTGAAAATATTCACAGAAGTGAGCATTAATTATAAAGCTATAACGAAATAAGCTTCTGTTCTTGATTTCACACCACACTTAGATTTATGATTTATATTTTTTTTTTACTTTGAATTTAACTTGCTGTGAATAAGTTGTATTGTACAGACATTACATGAAAACTTCTTGGCTTTCTGACAAATATATGGTTACGATAAATTTGAGATATTTCACTGAATGGAAGAAATTAAAATCTGGATGACAAGATATTGTAATAGATATGAATCGACTTGCATGGCTCCTCCACATTATTTAATGCAAAACAAAACATAAATTTTTGAATCAAAGTAGCTATATTTGAGTGTGTGTGTTATCAGGAAAACTCAGATATAATGAGGGAACTTTCAAGCCAGCAAATTTACATTCCAGACTGTAAATATCACTGTGCAAAGGACAACATAGAATTTCTACATCTTTTTGCATTTAGAAAAAGTGTAGAGACCTGAAAGCTGAGATGCTTTCTCTTGTCATCATGTGACTGTATAATTCTGCTGAGAGATGAAAAGTGCAGAAGCTCATATTCACTGTATAGCTGCCCAGTTCCTCCTGGTTGCACTGGTCAAGCTCTGGGGCTATTATCAATTTAGTTTTAGAGTGTGTTTTAGGGATACAAAGTTCCCCTTAAAGGTGAAACTCCATGTGAATGGGTATGTTAGGGAAATCCTGAGTTTCATCTTACTGAAGCACACAGTGAGGCTCAGGATCTCCCAGATGTTTTAACAGGTTTCTTCGTACAAATGATCTGCAACCCAGTTAGAAGAACCTTGTTATATTTCCAAATACAAGTTACTCATTTCCTCTTGTCTCTTCTCTCCAGGAGATGATCAGTGATGTGAACATTTTGAATCAAAAGCAAGAGTTAAACACTCAAGCTCTCGATGCATTGAAATATGACCTTTCTCTGGTCTGATCATTTCCAGAAGGCTAATAAACCTCTTTGTTCTTTGGCTTTATCTTCCTCTCTTATTCTCTCCCATTTTCCTTTATTCATCCATAAAGGCTGACCATGTCTGGTATTCCAGCTAAAATAAAATAGCAGTGCAAGTGTGGGCTAGTCCTGGGTGTTTATTTCAGAAGTGACATGTCATCTTTGAAATATAATTACTGCTCTGAAAATGTTCCTAACAGAAATGGGAATCCTCCTAGTTCTGTTGCCTCTCAGTGCTGAGCCTGAATACAGAAGCTCCATGGAGGACACTGCCAAACAAGTTTTTCACTGGTACTAGTAACAGAAGACAGAAGATACAGATGTTCAGTAACATACATCCATTTATATTAAGCAAGCAGGAGGTCTAAAACCTGCAACTAAGTTTAAATTTAAAAATCATCCTGAAAAATCAGCTGCTGCACAGATGCTAGTCTGTGAAGGAAGATTCATTATTATTGACCACTAGGTAATGTCTTCTGTTCCGTGTCCAAAATGTTTCCTAGGGGATCATTCATGTGTGCCAGGCTATATATACTTCCTAGAACAAGACAGAGTAGAATAAAAAATTGAGTGATAAAGCTTTCTCAAGACACAGCAGCTTTAACATGAATGGCAGCCAAGACACAGCAGCTTTAACACGAATGGCAGCCACCATTCATGGCTTTCCTACAGACTGGAAGCCACAGCTGCCCTCTAAAAGGCCAGAAGATGGAGGAGATGACTGCAGCCTGTAGTCAGATTGGGAGAAAAGAAATTGGAGCAGGGAAGAGATAGCTTAGAGAAACAGGATTTGAATGCTTATCTTCAGAAACAAAATACTGAGTTTGGAAATATTCCACCTGAATGTGAGGAGGAACTTCTTAACTGTGTGAGTGACCATGCACTGGAACAGGTTGTCCAGAGAGGCTGTGGAGTCTCCCTCACTGGAGATGTTCAAGGGCCTTGTGCACACAGTCCTGTGCCATGTGCTCTGGGATGGCCCTGCTTGAGCCAGGAGGTGGGACCAGACGCCCCATTGTGGTCCCCTCCAACCTGATCCTTTCTGTGATTCTGTGATTGCTTAACAAAATACCGTCTTTGAAGACATATCTCCTGTAATAATCTTGCATCTGTGTGACACTATTGTTGCTACAGGTAGAAAAACCTTCTGAATCACACAGCAGGCAATTTTATTTTAGCTCCAAGGCGGTGACAGGGAAGAAAGGCATCCTCTGAGAAAGTAATGAATGACAACACAGTTACATCTCTTCAGACTAGTTAAAAAAGTGAAATAAAATGAATACCAGCATGTTTCCAAATTCTGAATGTTCTTTCCTTCTCTACACATCAACTAAAGTTATGTTCACCTTAACCACAGGGGTCCAAATATTTTCTCTTGCATACTTTTGCTGTACTGTCAACATGACCTCTACATCACGGCCCATTTTTTGAGTCCAGAAGAGAATCACACAGAGAAGGACTAAACCTGGGGTGACTGGTAAGTTATGTTATAATGTATTCTTTTTCTAGCAGAGAAAAATAAGAAAGGGGGATGACTGACGTAACATCAGTGCAAAACTTCTTTAAGTGACTGATGTCCTTGATGGCCCAGTATAACTTATCAAAGCTCATAACTCACAGGGAAACAGAAGTGTAATGAAATAAAGTTCTCCAGATCTTTTGTCCTATTTAATAACATCTGCATTTTACCCCCCTGTGTGATAGCAAGCCTGTCAGATTCTTTAGAAACCATCTTGCTTTAAATTCTTCTCTTAAACAACATCTTTCTTCCTCAGATGTGAAAGTATTGCAGAAATTACAGTATGGTATTTCCGTTTATGAAAACCTAATTGTTTTTTTCAGGGCCCTGGAAAACCCTCTGTGTCCATTGGATTCAGTCTCAAAATATGTCTTTGTGGGCAACATTTTTGTTAAAGGACATTGGTAGGTGTTCTGGTGTGAGCCTGGTAGGCAGGTAAGCCCCACACAGCCACTCATTCATCTCACAGTGAGAGAGGGAAATGAATTGGAAGTGTAAAACTGACAAAACTCATGGCTTGAGATAAAGACAGTTCAGTAATAAACAGGAACAACAACATCAAAATAAAACAACAAAGAAAAAAACTCCACCAACGAATCAAAGCAATAAAAAGAAAAACAAGGGATGAAGAAAAAAAAAAAACAACCCAACTTCTCCTCACCAACAAATGCACAGCCAAACCTAGTACAGCAGGACAGTTTATATGTTGCCTTCAGGTATTGAAAAATGCAATGAAAAATCTTAGAAGAATTTGAACTCTACCACATTACAGGCTGCCTTTGGGAACTTAAACTCTCAGAGAAGCTACATCTTAACACATTCAAAAAAAAAAAAAAGAAAGTGCAATCTTTCTTTATCAGCTAAACTATTGGCAACACCTCTTGAGAGCCAGTTAGGGTTACTCTTAGGGTTTTTTACTTTGCTGAACTCTCAAGTGCTGCTACTAGACCTTTATCTCAGATAAAGGAGTGTAGAAATTATGTGTAATTTGGCATTTATATGAGCTAAAAATACGAATCCTGTTGGATCAAAGAGACTTGTTCAAACAAAACACAAGCAGAGAAATAAATTCTTCAGGCTCCCTGGAATATTTACGGAGTAGGGAGGATATTATTTTTCAGAGCAGAGGTTTATATTCTCTCCGAAGCGAAAAGTGTATTTCATAATAGTAGAGTATTCATAAAACTTACTCTAACCAGAAAAAATTATCTGAAAAAAAAAGTTATTTAGCTGTTTGACATGTTTATTTCCAGAAGTAAACATAACACAATCACCTCTGTCTTTAAAAATAGAAGGGAATAGGAAATTATTTCGTTGAAAATTTTTTTCATATTCATCAGAATATCAAAATACCTTTTACCTACCTGCTGAAAATTTGGCAACACATATAATGGAAAATCTGAAAGGGATATAGATATTACAGAAATAACTCAAATTTTAGTATCTGTCGAGAACTATACAGTATTATGAGACATTTCTTATGGCAAAAAATACCTGTAAACTCTGTTGAACTTGTGAGATCATGGGAATACACATAAAGTTACTTGTAAGAAAAGGGTAAAAATAGAAGTTTTAGTAGGCTTGCTTAGTTTGAAAAATAGAGATGTAGTATGTGTTCCTAACAAATAAGACTGACTCTGAAAATTCAAAGTCCTAAAAGACTGTGATGTGCACAATAGGGTCTACTTGCAAGACGACTTGTAGACATGGAATACATGCTTTTAAGAATCTCATTTACTTCAGAAAGAAGCTTACACTTTTTATTAATATTTGCATGTCATACAATAGCTATCAAAAACTAATGATAAAAGTAAAATAGTAAAATTCACACCTAGAACAGCCAGCTTACCCTCACTCCTCCAAACCAACAAAACCCTCAAATAAAAAAAATCCATATAAAGAAATACTAAAGCTGTATTTTTTACAAGCCAAATACAGAGATTAAAATTAAACTACAGTTTTACAGAAATTATAGCTACTTATGTCCATTTGGGTGAACTCAGAAGAAAATTGCAGAAGACAAAATGTACATATCAGCTTATTCAGCTGTCTCTATATAAATTATCAGGAAACTTTGTCTGAGTTGATACTTTGTTTCTGGAATGACTAGGAATCACACTGACACCTTACAGGAAGACTTGGTAGAGACCTCTCCAGGGAACAGGACATGAGATATTTGAGTGAACACCCTTTCCATGAGGTTATCCAGATTGGGGCATGGTCAAAGACAGAAAACTCCTGGGCATACATAACCTCTTCCCATGCCTGTTACTGCTTTTTCAGCCTACACTGGGACAAGTTCTAGTTTGTGAATCTGCTGTTTTCTGAGACTTCAATTTCTTCAGAGCCAGTCTGCTTCTTCAGAACTCAGCTTTAACTGCAGCCTCAGATCACCTTAGCCTCCAACCCAGCCCCGTTTAGCTCTCCATGCTGCTCCTTTACATGCTCATTTTCCCATTGAACTGTCCTTTACAACTCTGCAGCCTCCTCTCAGCTGCAGTTCAGGTAGACCCAATCCATCCTGGGTGGGTCTCCTTCAGTAAGTGACCTCTGTCACTCTCCACCACTCCTGGCTAACACAGAGCTGGTGTAACATGGGCCACGGGGGCACCTGCTCTCCATCATGGGGACTTTGGAATGGCAGCTGCATGGAGGGGTTGGTGGTTTCTTGGCCAGACCCTTGTGAAGGACTTGGCATCCTTTTGGAGGAAGAGGTTTGGGCAAAGGGATGATGTTTTCTGTAGAGGAGAGGAGGGGTGCAGTGGTTCTGGCTGTGGAGGATAACACAACCCTGTGATCTCATGAGATAGATGTGCACAATTTTAAGCGTATGCAGAGAGTTGTAATCCATGCAGTACTTAAACTCCCAATTTAAACCATGATGAAACTCTGATGGATTAATGAATTTGATGGACACAAACTGCACAATTTTGCTGTGTTTTTCAGCTCACTCATTTCAGGTCAGTATCACTATATTTGCATGACAAAACAGAAGCACATTTTTGACCTTGGCAGCAACTTGTCAGTAATAATTTATCACTCTCACATTTACACAAATGAATAATATCTACCATCTTCACAAAAATTTGTAGGAAATAGTTTAATAAAATATTCTGTTTTGAGTGATAATTTTGCCTAATAATATTAATTAAATCATTTAACAAAATTAGCACTACTACTGCACTTTAAAAGTCTTAAAGAATCAGTCAAAACAATGTTCTGTTGCCTGTATTGTTGCTTCTAATGATTACTCTTTTAAATTTTCTGGTCAATATATTTCAGGCTTTTTAGGTCTTTCCAAAAGATGCTTGGAAGGTATTATATTTGAATGATATAGGAAGAGAAGCCAATATTTACAGTAACTGAATGTTTTCATATAGGTCTATTGACTCTGAAATCATCCTTTTAATTTACAACATCTCCTATTGTTTTGAGAGAATGTGACTGAAAAAAAGCAAAATATAAGTGTTTACCAAGTTTACAGAGTTAATTAAATATTTTATGAGGGGATTTTTTTGTTCATTTTGAAAGTAGTTTTCACTTTTATATACTCCTGTTTTTGTCATACTTGCACACACAAAAGATTAAAAACCAAACCAAAACCAAACAATTCATACTGAAAGTGAAAAGCTAGATCAGGGACCTGATACATTGCTATGGCAACATATGCTGCCTTCATGTAGCCCATGAAGCACCAATGCATAAACTTTTACACTGAAAGTTTTATAACTCTGAGATTCTTGTTAAAGGAATTATAAAATATAATGTGTGGTCGGTCATCAGTTCCTGTTGATACCTGGAGTCCCTCTCCAAGGTAATATATATGAGATTAAAGTTTTGATCTATGGCATTTCTGGGGTTAACATGACTCTTCACAGAACTGGGAATTTCCATAAATGAGTATCTTGCACAGATATTTGGATGAAAGATCTATCACAAACAAACAAACAAACAATGGTTTATGTTTGATTTTTTCTTCCATGTATCTTTTAATCAACAGTAATGCTCCAAACAAAGGATTAATGACAGAAATTGGCATTTAGTTACTTTTTTCCTCTAAACAGAAACATGAGGGCTGTGATAGGGTCACAGATACCTAAGGTATTTACCACAGGAAAGACTGAAACATTGTAGACTTATTTTCAACCTTGAGGTTTTTCTTTCATCTCTGAATTACACATCACTACTTTCTCCGTGTAATATCCAGTTCTTACCCTGCCAACACCTTCCATTAGTCTCCAACAACCCATTTCCTCAGCAGCTTCATACTGAAACTGTCCACAAGACAGCTTCAGTCCTACATAACACATAGAGGTCAATAGAAGACAAACATCCCAGATCATGAATGTGTTTTGTCTAAATTTCACTCTCTTGATTTTGATTCTGCACTCTGTGAGCACAAAAAGATTTTTAACTAGATAAAGGAAGAGATTAAACTGTGGAGACAACAGAAGGATAAAAGAAGGGGCATGTATTTTGCTTTAGCCTCTTTACCTGCTCACTGGAAAGAACTGAGCTGAGCCGGGATTATTGCTAGTGAAGGAAGTGGGACCAGCAGTGATGTCCCATTTAAGTCTGTCATAATTTCCTTCCCACTCTATTTTGAACCTGCAATAGCAATATAGTGTAGCTAACGTCTCTGGTCTGAATTGTGTCTCTAGCAAGAACCTCTCCCAGAAGGAAATTGGAGCAGGAGCTTAAACAATCAGAAATTGTTCACCTGAGACTATATCCCTATTGCTGCATAGAGACCTAGTGAGAGTAGCTGGGAAGTGTGGGAGGCTCTGTTAATATTAAGTTTTGTTGTGTCAAGTCCCCATCCCTACTTCACCCAGATCCAACAGTTAGACAAAACATCTTACTTTGCCCAGAGCAGCAAGCCCAGGTATTTTTTCTGATACTGTTTTGGGACTCCAGAAATTACCAGACTTGCCTCCATTCAGGCATCTGCACCCTGAGGGATGGACTGAAGGATACAATGATAAAGACATTATAAAAGAAAAGTAACATCACTGAAAATCTACATTTATTCTACTGCAGAAGTGATATACTCATAACAGCATATTTGAGTTGGTCCCTATTCACGAGACTTGGCTCTGTGGTGGATAGGTAATCAAAAACAGCAGGAAAGATGCTCTCCAAGAATGACAAAGATTTCTGATCATGTAGGGCCACAGTTATCACCATGTTATTTTTTTCTTTCTGGATAAAAATGTCAAAGGTATATTCAAGACATGGTACCAGAATGTGAAGCACAAAAATTTGTCCACAGGTGGGTGNNGTGGGTGTGTGGGCTGAGGCACTTAATTTTTCCTCTGTGCAATAATAATGCAGTTTCTGGTCATCAAAAGACTACTGTATCTGCACCCATTTTTTTGTCAGAAAACGATGTAGAGGGTTGGTTTAGAGTCTTCTCAGTTCAGTGAGTTTAATTTCAGTAAACTATCTGATGAAGAACCTTTGAGCTATTTAACTATATTTAAGTACTGTAGCTAACACAAAATATTGACTATCTGGACAATGTAGTCTGTCTTTATAGAAAAAATGACAGATCTAATACTGCAAAAACAATACTTTGTACAATGCCTGTTACACTGTCTAGCAGCTGAAACATGATTTTATGGCTTGCAGCTTTACAGGATAAAAAGTTCTCTGTTCTCTTGTTGAAATGGTAAATCAGCTTGAGAGTGGAGAGGGAAGGAGATTTCTTGTGTAAATTAATGATCAGTGGGAACTAGAATGGCAAAATATGCTTTAACTCCAGAAACTTTCAACCTGGAATTCTTCTGATGACCTTCTCAGAAGAACTTTTAAAGGAAACAGAATTTGCTGATAAGACGACAATTAGATTTAAAACCTTATGTGCTGCTGGTTTCCGTTACATAAAAGAATTCCATTAAATTGAAACAACTTGTGTATGAGAAATTCCATAAATTCAATTTACCGACTATAAATGGAGAAGAAACCACTTAAAGAAGAATGAAATTTCGTAAACCTTCCTCTATAATTATTCAACAAAGTCTTTAATTCAAGCAGATTAATGCACTGCACTTTGTTACGGCATATTATTCAACATTCCTGAAGACAGGGACATTAGAAATAAATCTCAGGACTTTGTACATGGAGTGTTGGATGTACAAATGTTGGATGGGGTGGTTGGGCCAAGAATAGCTTGTTCTGCATATTCACCTAGGTGTAAATAGAAAACTACTGTTGTAATTAAAATTGAAATATATTTTATTACTATAACAGTTTTTATTGCTGACAGTAAAATTTACACATTCTTATGCATAATTACAGTTCCAAACACTAATTTACTTCAATGTGACTTTTTTGCAGCTCAGTAAATCATTCAAATCAATGTTTCTCTGGGATACCTTCATTAGTTTTTAGAACTGTTTCTTCTATATTTCCAGAACTAGCAATTCATTAAATAGCTGGCTGTGAACTGAAGGGAATG
>WEIT01027189.1:1925-19513 GCA_013389985.1 Dryoscopus gambensis
TTCTGACTGTTTCTAGGATAGTTTCAGGATTGCCTTGTTTGTAGGAGAATCGTAAGGCAGAGGCAACTGATGATCTGGAATACTGCTCTGCTTCTTGCCATTCCTACCTTTTAGGAAGCTTTTCAAAAAATAGATAAAGTGACATGGTCAAACTCTATGAGTCTTCTTCAGTACATTACATCTTTCCTCTTGTGCAGGTTTCTTTCCACATAGAATAGGAATTGGAGTAGTATTTAGCATGATTTTGTAGCTATTTTATCTTATTTTCACACTTTTTCCTTTGAGTTGCAGATAGAAAATAGCTAAGAGCTGTAGATGATGATATTGGCTAAACTGAGAGGTCTGCGGAAATGAGGTGGGAAAGTCGACTGATGAGAGTACTCTGGGAGTTCACTTGATTTCTCTGTGACCAGGGAGTATTAAGTATGTTGCCTTGTAAACAGGGAACTTGATCCTGTTTGCAGCCTCCACGTGCATTTCAAAAGTAACAAAGCAGGTACTTTGCAATGAACAATGTGTTCCCACAACCATCAGCGTGAGCAGGGTTTCAGACAATCTTCCTATGTGTAAAGCACCGCTTTCCTTACTCTGATTATCATCGTGTGCTTCAGGGGAGATAGTTGTCTCATACTGAGCCCTTTACAGTCCAGGTACCTTTTTGATCTTCTGGTGTAACACTGGTGAAAGTACACAGTAGCAGAGCAGGTGTTGTCTGCTGTCTTCAAGTGGATGTTACTATGTTGTTTGGCCCTGCTCTGGATGAAGGAGGTTGAGCTATGTTCTTAACTTCTTAATACTCTTTGAAGCTTGAATGTCAGAGTGTTCTGTTGGGTCCTCTTGTGGCAGGGTAAAAAGGAGGCGTTGGGCTTAGGGAAAAGGAGCGCTGGTTGAGTGACTTGCAGCCCATGGCCAGTGACTACATTCACATCATCCTTTAACCTTCTTCAGAGCCCAGGGAAAACAGTTAGCCCATCACTGTCCTTGGCAGCCACCTGGTCCTACTACTCCTCTTTTGAGAAGAACCTGGAGCATTGTGCTCAGCCAGATGGAGGCAGGCAGAAAGTCAGGGGTTTTTTTCTTACACACACAGCCCCCCAGTAGAATATTCAGTCTTATGGGCTATAGTATCTTTGTTCTTTCAGCCTTGCTTTTTTCAAACTGGGCACAGAAGCTTCAGTATAGCAAGGGTATTGCACAAAAGGTTGAGATTGTATTTGTTTTGAAAAGAGACTGAAAAGAACATATTCTGTTTATGAATGGTCACTAGGAGAGCACTGCTTTCCATAGTGCCTTGCTGTACAACACAGGCAGCTCATGATGATGATAAAAGAATATAAATCTTTAGAAGGATGAATGCTCTTCTAACATGGCACATAATGAGCCCCTGGAATTCATTACTGGGGGATGTTGCTACAGCACATGCTTCAGTAAAATTCAAATCTCTGAAGACCTACCAGTCCTGAGGTCCAGAACAGGAACACCAGGGCTAGCTGGGGTCACAGAAACTTATTTCCCCTATGGAACAATGCTGCACAGTCCATCAGTTGCCAGTGGAGTGCTCAGCTCTCTTCTTAAGTATGAGCTACTAGCAAAAACAGCTAGACTAGT
Source organism: Dryoscopus gambensis (assembly GCA_013389985.1). Lineage (NCBI taxonomy): Eukaryota > Metazoa > Chordata > Aves > Passeriformes > Malaconotidae > Dryoscopus > Dryoscopus gambensis. The sequence goes on from WEIT01027189.1 coordinate 3,534, forward strand.
TCACTACTCTTTTTAAGGTGAGAAACATCCAATGTCTGTAGACTGTTGAATGAAGGAAAACCTCAGGGAGCATTTTCCAGCCGAAAGGGATTTTCATCTGCAGGCAGTTACTTTTTCTTTCATCTGTGAAGAATAGAAAATTTCTCAATTCTTCTGCTTCTTCTATGCACAGTCATCAGAAAGGATTCACAGTCTTGAACCTCAGCACATTTAATTCAATGGACTTTTTCCATTAACTTTGATGGGTTTTGTTTCACTCCTTTTGCCAAAATGGCTTCTCAAAGTCCTTTGAGATCTACAGATCAAAGTCCTGGATAAGCAAGGGTAGAATTTATTATTATTGTTCATCTGGAAGAAGCTGTTATTTCATCTTCTTACAATGGCTTTATAAACTCTGTTGCCAGGAAAAAGGGAGAGAAGGTGCTGGGCTTAGTCTCAACTGCCTTTGCACAGGCTGATGCGCTTACAGACATCATCAGCAAAGTTTATGCTGTTACTTTTATTCCTAGTTGCAGCTAAAGTAGTTACCAGCTGGCTTGCCAGTTCTGCTCAGAACTCCTGAGCTGGGTCAGATTGATCTGCCATGGCCAGCACCCATAACCCTCACATTTGTGAGGTCTTTCCTATTTCCTGAGTTACCGCACTCAGCATCAGGTCTGCCCATCACCTTCCTTGCAAACCCTTGTAAAGCTGTGCAGCAGAGCTCCCAAGGAGCAGTTCCAGGGTATTTGCAGAGACGCAAGTTCTTCTCAATGCAGTCTGTGTAAAGTGGATAGAAATGAAGACCACCATACTGTTGCACAGCCTACGTGTTCATGTCCTAAGCATAATCCTCATCACAAGCTGTGGGGTGCATACACCAAGCCTCAGTGAGCCAAGCTGACACCCAGCAGCACACAGAGAAAAGCACGTGGGTCCCAGTCATCAGAAAACATGTCCCACTCTTGGGCCTGCCGTTCTGCTTGCAAACTGTACTTTGTGTGGCAGTGCTACTAGGAAGAAGTAAGCTCTGCTTCTCTTTTTGCAATTTGGGCAGTGGAGGGGAGGGGAAAAACACTGGGGAAGAAAAAACCTGAAAATTGGATTGAGTGTAATAAATGGTTTCCCAAATTTTAACTGCTGTTAATGAGCCGTAAGGAAAAACAGTATTTCATGGTATGAAAGGCATACTGTCAGACTGAGTGACCTTGCAGCTGTAGAATTTGTGGGAGAGTACTTTTATTTTGCAAGTAAGGATGATCATGGGCTTTACTTTGTCTTCACTCTGTTAAAATACAGAAAGTTCTGATGTCCCGGCAAGTACACTCAAATACACAAAATTTATATTTTACATATTTATACATATATAAGTATATATACACACAAATATAATATTTCCTTGCAGTTCATTAACAGTATGTAAAATTTGGGAAGCCATTTATTGCAATCAATGCAGTTTTAATTTCTTTCACAGTGCTTCCCCCCCCTCTACTCCACTGCATAAGTAGTAAAACATATGCATTTATATTTAAGTGCACTTGATTTTTTTTTAACTGGGATGATGAAATATTCATACACTAAGATTAGAAGCAAGTAATACATCTGGAGTCACTCAATCCCCTCCTACTTGTGCATTCATATAAAGAAGAATAACTTTGTGCCCTCAGCAAGCTCAGAAGTGGCCCCACAAATCAATAGAACCACTGGGATGTTTTTCACTTGTACTAAAATAAAACAGTTGGTGACAATTTATAGCTGCAAATACAGTATCACATCAGCCACAGTCCAGCTGGGAAATGGGTAACTATAGAAGAACCATCATAGTCTTGTTGACACCCATATACTCGGAGTATCTGCTTCCAAATATTCTCTGAGTTTTCTGTGCACAACAGGTGCTGTTCTGCAAAATAAAATGTCTTGTTCCAGGTCTCATTTTTAGAGAAGATATGTTCAAGGGTTTTTTTGCTGGCTTACTATGGAAATAAATGAATCAGTCTGTAAGAGTGATTGGGGAAAAAGTAGCAAAAAGCCATCATAATCACCTTAAAAGAAAAAAAATAAAAAAGGAATGTTGAGCAGACAGACAGCAAGACCCACTTCAGCTTCTGAAGAAATTACTTGAAATGAAATGACTTAGGCTATTGAAAAGCGAACAGAAAATGAAAGAACTTGCAGGGCAGATTTCCATACCAACATGGCAAGGGCTAGACAAGCCCAAGCAGAGAGCTTCATCTCCAATAGTGGAATTGCTTTGTGATTCTGTAGGAACCTGGATTTGTGCCTCTGCTAGGAATATTTTAGGTACTAAAACTACAAAGGGGTTTTCAATATGAGAGCTATGGTGCTCAAGTTGTTCTTCATACCCAAATAGGTTCTTGCTCCTAAACAAAACATGCTGTAGAGTATTGGCAAAGCATAGCTATGCTGGTTTAAATGGGTTCAAACTTGGGGTTTCTGCTAACACAGTTCTGCTTCTTCACACCCCTGACCGACACAGAAATCACAGTGGTTAGGGTCAAAGGGAAGTAATTAAGATGGAAAGCAAAAGCCTAGATAAAAAGCTCACTTTAATGACATGAGCATAACCATGCTGCAAATGTAACTGTCTGTTTAAATTACAGGTATCTAGACCTCCGAAAATTTGGATCAGTTCCTCATGGAGGCTTCGGAATGGGGTTTGAACGCTACCTGCAGTACATCTTGGGAGTTGACAATATCAAAGACGTTATTCCTTTCCCCAGGTTTTCTCACTCCTGTCTCCTGTAGCTCAGCAGCTGACTCACATGGAAAAAACTGCTGCTGTAACTATGTGTGCATAACATACCAGGATATGACTGAGTGTGTTTTAGCGGGAAATGAAGATAATTTTTATATCAATGAAACTCTTGGTTAATTTAATACTGGGCTATTGAAAATAACATATGTTCTGGTGAGATTATAGAAGGATGCTGGCAGTTAATTTGATAGCAGCTTGTGTCTTCAGTGCACTTCAAGACTATTAATAAATCCCACTAAACTAAAGGGTTACGATTCTCATGAGACTAGTACAAGCTGTGGAAGTACTGAACAAGCATTGTTGGAAGGTAGCAGGGGTTTTATGTGAACTATTAATAAGGAAGTGTGACCTAAAATATTGTCATGGCTGTGATGCACTTGCTGTCACGAAATGGCTGCTGTAAAGCATCATTCTCCCCACTCTGAGTTAAAAGCAAATATTGTTTACCTTGGAAAAATCAGCCAAACCTAGCAAGGAACAATGTCATATTGGAACTGCTGGAGTGAGTTTGGTGAATGATGTTTGATTTTGTGAATCATCAATAAAGATGTACTCTGGGTTGTTTTATAACTCTGTATGGTTTCTTCTTCTGTTATAAAACTGTAGCTCTCAGCATGAGAGAGTTTCCTTCAGTGTCTTTGGTAGAGGTTTCATTTTCTGTAGAACCTAATTAGTTGCACAACTTCTGCAGAAGATATGTGTTTTCTGTCTCCAAGAAAGCACACAGTCATAGCAGACAGAAATGTTCAGTTAGATGAGAGTTCATTCATCCATCCATCCATCTCTGCAGAGCCAACTGGCAGTTCGTGGTGGGGTTTTGTTGTTGCTTTGCTTTGCTGTTACTGTTATTGAGTAAATCTCTCATGTGCTCATCGGACCAATCAGTTTGGTCTTTATTGTGAAACAACCAACAGATGCTCCCAAGCATTGCTGTGTGTTAAGTAATTGCTTATCACTATAGGATCTGAACTCTTTGGCAGTCTCTAATGGGTTTATGTTCTCAGCTTCTCTGCCAGGTAAAGAAATACTCATTTCTGCCTTGAAGACTATTATGGGAAGACCAAGTGACTTGCCTGAGGCAACTGGAAACCAGTGATTTATTTGGGACTTGAACTGAGGGTTTCCAGCATCCTTCTTCCCTTCCAAATTACCGTAATCCAGCAAGTGATCATTTGCATAGTGCTTGCTACTCTGGAGCCCACTACAGGTGGAGTAAAAACAATGTATATAAAGAGAAAAAGCAAGGTAGTGGCCTTACTGCTGATGAAGCCTGTGTAAATTGGCACACACTATGTAAAGTGCCTGCAGGACAGCCCTGAAGACTTATTTTTCAAGTAGATGGAAGAGATTGAAAAATAATAATCAACCAGCAATGCGCTGGTAATACTGCAGTTACAGTTCTCTCTGGTAAGACTATGTAGTACTGCACCTGCAGTATCTAAAAATACCTGTTTATGTCGTGTGGCACCTGCCATGTCTCAGTGTGCTCCATGGCTGGGATTTTACCTGTTATGATTGTGCAGACAACATCACCATGAGGTCACAACTTTGGGGGGTTTCTTGTGTGCACCGAGACATCTCCTGCATATCAAGACTTTTTCATGTCTCCTCCATCCACTTGATTAGGCAGGTGTTAATTGTGCGTCTGCTGGTTTGCATTTCCCAGTACAGCCCTGAGTTGGCAAGTCTGGTTCCACAAAACGGTTCAAGCACCTGCCTTCCCTTTGAAACCCCTGAGAAGTTCCTACATCAGACACCTAAGTATCGTCTGTATTTGGACCATCTCTCCTTTAGTATGTTGTCTTAAGTATTATTGCTGGCCTTCATGTTTTGGAATTACTTCTCTCTGCAGGAAGTTATGGAAAGAGTATAGCTGCCAAACAGCCCTATCCATAGCATTTTCCCTAAATGACTTGCAGTGAGCCGGTCTCCTTATTGAGATCCTTAGTCACTGATTCTGTCACAGTCGCTGTAAATGAGAGTATCTGAACTGGAAGCCCATCTTCCAAGAACAGATGACAAAACATCTCCTGTCCACTCTGCTGTCAATCCCCAACAGCAGCTCTGGGCTGCCTGTGTTGGTTTTGGCATCAGCAGGAGGTTGCTGATCCTGCTGTGAGATGCCAGATCTGATGAGCAAAGTGGGGCTGAGCAGCCACAGGTGAAAAACAAGATGTAAGAAAGAAGACAATGGAAGGTGCCAAAAAGTTCTGGGTTAATGTGGCATGAGTCACAAGTTACAGGGAAGGACACAGCTGCTTCAAACAGGTTTGCAGAGTGGCTGTCAGGGTGACGCTGCAAGAACAAAGAACTGGTCTAATCCACCTTTCATTCTTTTCCCTTTTCAGAGGTTGTGGCAGGACTGAAGGTAAAGGTTGAACCTTTGATTTGTAGCTAGGGAGATGTAAGTAAGAAAGAAGTAACAAGGATGCACCATGAGTGGTTTTTTGTGTGTTTCCAACTAGGTGTCCATGAGCAGCAGTCTCCCCAGTCTTCTACATGTCCTGGTTCATTCCAAGGTGCTTGATGAGCTGGGTACCCAGTGAGCTAAGGGGACATTGCCCTTAGGTCTGAAAGCTCAAGAAAACTACCCCCAGTAGTTTGGCAGATGAAGCAGGAGCTGAGCAGGGTTGTCCCAAGAGAGGAAACCAGATAGCTCAGAAGGGGAAGGAAAGCTTGTCTAGTCTTGGTAACAGCCTTCAACATGTGCTGTTTTCACTCGTGGTGTGAGAGGGAAGAGGCTGAAGCCCTATGCATGATGATACGGCTCAGGGTTAATACCAAGACTGGCATTCTTGTGAGAAACTTGATTTATGGGTAGCCAGCAAGGGTGGGAGCCACGGTTTCCCTCCAGGCTGGCATTGTTCACCTTGTGCTATGTATATATAACATGGACTGGTATTGCCAAGGAATGCGACATGTTTTTTCTGGGATTTCCATGTGGAATGTCATGTATTTCCTTTGAATCTCCCTTCCTAGAATGAAACGGAAGTTAATCTGGAGGACGGGGAGTTCATTTCTCTTGGACATGTAGGCAGGGAAATGCACCAAGGTTTTCTTAATTTAAGCAGCTTTCCTTGCTACCTCTTTTCTTAGTTTGCACCCTGACAGTGACTGAAGCCAGATAAAAACTGTGACACTTCTTCAAATAAAAAGCTGTTATTTTTGCTAACAGGAGTAATCTCTTAGGCTGACCATGCAGTGCAGTAGCTGACACGGGGGTGTTTTTAGTGCAATAAACAGTCAGCTCTCAAGGCCAGGTGACCAGCACTTGTCTCTGCTAGCATCATTTTGGTAAGTATTTCTTGAAGTTTCAGTTCCTCAGCAGCCTATGTTTGCCTCTTTTCAAGTTTGTCCTCGCTCTGAGGTTCAGAGGAAAGAATGAGTGTCATTGATTACTGCGTCGGTAGCTTTGCAACATTAGAACAGCGTGATGGGAGATAAAAGAGCTACACCATAAACTTTGCATAACTAAATGCCAGCCTCTCAGAAGAGTGTTTAGAGGAAAACATCTGGTTTTTTCACTTCAAGAATATCAGATAATCCCTTCACTTAATTTTTAATGTGTAAGATCAAAGTATCCTGAAGTACTCTATTTTTAATTGAAAAAATAATACCTGCAGAACTAACACCATGTTTCAGTCTTCTCATTTTTAAATCCACAGGAGAGCAAATACACACTCGGAAGCTAGGAGTAGAGATTGCTGTTCTCTCCCTTATGATTTATGTTGTGATACTGTGGCAGTGTTCAGATCCTGGACTGTTGTACTACCTTCTGTACAAGCAAAGACAAAAAGATACATCGCTGGGCCAAATGTTTAAAAGTCAGCAGACCAGCACAGGGATTTTAACTGAATTACCTGCATTCAGTCCCCCGGACCTGAGGGAAAAGCAGCAAGGTGCCCAGCTCAGCAGTTCTCTCTCCGCTGTATTTGGTAATAGTTGTAATTTATAAAGCATCACATTGTTTGAGGGAATGCCAAGACTTTGATGGGAAACGTAACGGACAGTTTTGCTTGCTGGACTAATATTGATTGTTTTGGGAATAGCTTATAGATGTGATTTTCTTCAGGGGGTGAAGGGGACTAATTTGCCAAGAAACACTTTCGTCATTATTTCAATTAATGTGTGTATAGAGATAAACATGCCTTTGCTGTTGCTGGAACCAGTAACAGCCATTATGACTGTAGTTTTAGCCTTTACCTTACGCTTAGGGAGAAATGAGAGATGGGTCCAAAGGAGAAATAAGAAAGACTTTGTATAAAGATTGACAGAGTTCTAGTTTCCTCAGATCTAACCAAAGCTGCCGAAGCCACAAAAAAGGTGGTCTTGGGGGTGAATTTATTGTTTTGTTTTACTGTTTGTTGCAGAGCCATGACCTTCAGAGGGGTTGTAAAGTTTTATTTTATGATCCTGCTGATAAAGAGACATATGTAATTTACTATACGAGTTCTTACAGACTTGGCTAACAACAAGTTTGACCCAGAGTTCAAAGAAATTATGGCTCCCATTGTTTTATGGCTGCTGCGCCGCTGTGTCTGCTGCACAAGGTGTACAGAAAAGATGCTGTAAAGGGAGAGCTTTCACATAAAGGGCAAGAGAGGGACAAGACTGTGTGGCCATTTAAAAGTCGTGTACCAGCTACATCAGAAATTGTAGGCTCTGTTGTGGGTGCAGTATGGATGAAATTACTTTAGAATCCATGTTGCTCTTATTGCTGACACTATTTTACTGCGGGAAATTGAGGCACAAAGCAATTAATCTGCTTGCCCAAGGTTGTGAAAGATGTGTGGCAGAAGCATGGAACTGACCCAAATCAACCAAATCCCTGCTTGGCGCCTGCCCACGAGACTTCCCCCTGTTTGCCTTTGGGTGCACGGCCACACCAGAAGCAAGGCAGGATGTTTGCAACTGATCTGGTTTCAAACGCATTTTTGGCATTTCTAAGATCCTAGACTGTGCTTCAGTGATTTTTATCTATCCCTGTATGTCCTGGAGCCTTTCGGAGATAGCAATCCTGCTGTTTATTTTTATTACTCTTACAATTGATTTTTTTTCTGAATAATTAGAGGCAGCCAACAGAGTAGATATTTAATTTTCTTCGCAAGGCTTGATCTTGCTCTTTGCTCTTCATTGATATCTGTGTATCTTACTGTCTTCAGCAGGTTAATGTACAGATACTTGTGCTAAAAGAATGGAGTTCAGTTTTTAGAAGTCACTGATCGTACAGGTTACTGGCAAAAAAGTATGCAAACTGCTCAGCAAAAAATCAGTATGGTCTGGGAGGAGGCCTGGGTAAATCAGGTAAACATTTAAGTTTCTCTATGGGACTATTCCATACTATCTGCTATGGCTTCAAAAAGAGGCTAGATTTCCAGTCACAGTGGAAAATAATTATACTTCGTTAACACAGTGGTTTTTAGTAATACTTCTATGGTATTTATTTATAAGGTACTTACCTTCAAAGTGATTTTTGAGCAATAATTCCAATATCTTTGATGGCCCTTTGAAGATCCTGGGCTCTCTGTGCTCAGTACTCTGGTTAAGCTGTGTGAAGCAGGCGTATGATCCGTATTTTTCTGAGACACAGGTCTCCTGTTTTCTTCTTGTCTCCCACCTTTGCTGCTGCTCCATTGGTGAATGTGTGGCCATGGGCTGCAAGTCCAAGCAGGAGACAGCTGAACTCCCACCACGGACAACTCAAAGGCTAACTGACCTCTCAGTGTTGGTGCTGCCAGGGCTGTTCAGATGAAGGGACTGTGGAAGGAAGCTACAGTCAGGATCAGGGTTTTGATTTCCGGGGTCCCCTGTCAGAGTTGAGAACAGGTTTCTCCCATTTCTGCACAAAGTTACAGAAACTCAGTGCTCAACTAGTAGCCAGTTTGCAGCTCCAGGAGATCCAGCTGTGAGCGCTTACCTACAGCAGAGATTCTGTCATCGCTGTAACTGAGGAGGTCTCCTTTTGGCAGGTTGGACTCACATGATGGCATCTCTGTGAAGCACTTGAAATGACGTCTGGAGTTGTTTAGTATACATAAATCATCGTGTGCTTGCAGGCTGGCTCAGCAGCGTGCCCGTGGCATCATGGCTGTCGAGATGGGGCTCTGCACAGCAGCTGGAGTGCTGGGAAAGGCATGCTTTTGGTGCCTCTCTGTAAACAGGCATAGGTGGTGCTTTTCCAGATCACCGTCCACGGCTGAAGTTTGCCACCTGCAAAACTCAACCATACAAATCAAATCTGAGGGCCTGGTTTATACAGTGGCTTCAAACAGTCTTTCAAATTCCTTTATTACTAATGGCATTAATAAATTATTAGTGTTCATGGTGATTTAGGAAGTATAAGGTTCAAGTATTTAACAAATTTCATAAGCCTATTTGTTAATGAACTTGACGGATGACTTGCCAGGCAGGATTATATTGCCATGTCCTTGGAGTACATGCTAAAACACAATGTTTTTAGCACTGCATTACTCCAGTCCCGAACTGAGATCCAATGCCATCTGTAACAGTGCTGCCATGGGTAAGAGGAAGAAAGTTTGTGCTAAACCCTCTGAGATAGAACATTATGAAGTGTTCATTTCCCAGATCATTAGAAACTTAAAATAGCCATCTGGCCAAAACCAGAGATGCATATGCCTGCAACTACAGCTTAAACAGCACTCAGCTGGGAGGGTGGCTGCTGTGTAGCATTTGGGACTGGCAACTGCAGAGCAGGTTTTGCTCTGATCTCAGTGAAGTCTCTTCACACTTTAGACTTCTAGGAGATGTCTGTTTAAAATGCAATCGACATCTCAGCCAGGAATATAATACACTCTAGATGGGCTAAAATGAAACCACAAGAGCTTATACCCTCCACGTGCTGCTCCAGTGATTATTTTCACTGTTAAAAAAGTGCTGTATTTCAGTCTCTGTTTGCCTGGCCTTAGCATCTGTCAGGGGGATATCAGCGTGTCTTAACTCTCAGCATTTGACAGGCAGTACAAAAGACAACAGGCTCTTGAATTTGCAAAATTTGACCTAAAGCATGATGGCTTTCACATGCTCCTTCCATGACTTAACACTGGTAGCAGCTAGGGGTCTGAAAATAAGGTCTTTACTGTGCTGATTTTGTTATATTTACCAGATGCCCCTCTCTCACCTGTAGATTACCTGCTGTAGAGCTACAGGTCTGCTATAAACTCAGCATTTTGTATATTCCTTGTTCTCAGATGGTGGTGTACAGTGGAACATAGGACCTGGGGGAGTCCATCCTCCTGCCCATGATCTCAGCTTCCCCACTTGTATAGTTAGAGTACTAAGATTTATAATTCTAAAAGCTCACGTGCATTGTAGGTTTGTGTTCCAGTAGTTCTATCTCTAAGCTGTGCATGGTCAACAGTTGTAAACAAATGTGGAGATACATATTCAAAGTAATTTACACTTTGTAGAAGAGGCCTGGACATAATACAACAGCAATGACTTCCTTCTTCTAATAGAATTTTTAGTTCATTATATTGGCTGTACAGGGCAAGCTCATATCCTGGAGGGGTGTCACTGGAAGGAGGAGTAGGGGGAAAGCATCTGTTTTTATTCTGGCTTCTGTTTCGGCCAGCAGATATAATGGCACATGACCGTTGAGCCAACAGTAATCCAGTTACCAAAGTCTTCAGAGTTACTGCACCAACCAAATTAAACTTGATTACATCCAATTATGCTGAAAAGCCAGACAACAGCTCTTAGCTTGGGGTGAAGTAACTTCTTGCAGTCGCATGTGGGGAGGCCTTGCAGGGTGTCAGGAGGATAATTGCTCGTTTGCTCTACCACAGAGCACCATCTGCTCTTGAAGTAATGCCTAAGGATGTGAGAGTACACCGGGGTCGGATAAGCAGGCAGGGAACCCGGCGAAGATTTCTCCCTGCCTGTTTTATTATCATTTGTTTTATGGTTGCTCGCCCTAGGTCCAGCTGCGGTCAAAGCCCCATTGTGCCAAATTGTGTCCGTGGAGGGAGTCCTTCCCATACCGAGCTGCTGGTCTCATCGGGGAAAAACAAGGATGAAGCGGCCTTTATGCTTATGTCAGAATAGTGTCTGTGTCTGGAGCATTGCCTGGTGCACTCTCCACCAAACAGTTGTATAATGGTTTCCTGTTTTGAGGAGGTGAGAAAAAAATGGGGAAACTCCCAGTTTCCTTCTCTTCTGTGGTAAAAATAGCATAAGTGGCGGGGCGGGGAGAGGTAAAGGTAGCTTCCAAAAATGTGTCTGGATCTAGGCAGGAGAGTTTGCATGAGGAGCTCATCCATCCTAGAAGGAATCACTAGGCACGAACTCTACCTGGGTCCAGAACTGAGAAATGCATCGGTAGTGTTCTGTCCCAGCTCAGCTCCAGGCAGTGAAAGTCTGGTGAAAGAAGTAGGACTGGGCTTCAGTGTGGACTGCGTAGGAATAGGAAAACATCTTTAATAATCCTCAAGTGTGAGGACTGGAAGTGTCCTCCAGCTGTATCCACAGACACTGTCCAGCTCAGCACCCCAGGCCCCTCCTTGTGCTGCCTAGGGGTTCTGTATCCATTCTGGATGGGATGTGCTGGTTTTGGCCAGGATCCCCATGTTATGAATGGATGATGTGGGTTTAAGTAAGTCCCTATCTTTTGCCCAAGCCTCTGGCAGCAGGCAGTAGCTGTATTGAGGTGGCCAGCACCCCAAAACCCACTCTCATTTGTAAGTTCTTTAATAATGGCTGATTCAGTCTATTAGAGAATGAATTATTTATTTAATGGACACAAAACTAACAGACATAAGACTTAAAACGGACTGTTACTACACAGGAATAAGACAAAAGGCAATACCAGCATTATACACATGGGATTAAAGGTACCATTTTTCAGCTAGCTAAGAAACAGTATAGTTTAGGATCCAATGTTTCTTACCACCAAATTGTTGAAGAGGCACACATCAAAATCCTTTCCCTCAATTTCTGGAAAAGTAACTGCAAAGCTGTGTCCAAGCTTCAGGAAAAAATTGTCTCTCACGTTCCCAGGGAATGTGTAAGAGACTTCTGCCTCTGTGATAAACTGTAGTACTTTTATAATGTAAAAATAGGCCTTTTGGTCACCTATGTTTTTTATCTTTTCCCACATCTGTTAAGCTAGCAGAACTTTTGGCACCAGGAGATGATACCTGCTGGGTCTTGCCCGCCTGGGTTATCTCTCCTATCTGCACCGGCCTCCTATGGTGGGGAGAGGGCTGATACGCCCTGCCACACTCCAACAGAGAGAGAACAAAGTAGGACCATCAAGTCCACACGAGCCTATGTGTCTTGAACACTGCTGACCTGCAAGTCATCTCTTCCCTGTTTCAAGCCTGTATTAAGGCATCAGAGCTCTGATGCCCCTGTCTTTACCACAACACTGTACTGAAGACGCTTCAAACTGTCTCATTATCTGATCAAAGAACCTTGTGCTACTATTCCCTCTGCTCATGGAAAGCAGCCAGTGCTGCTCGAGCTGCTGTCTGTCACAAGAAGGAAAGGACTGTCTTGTGGTTTGGCTTCAATTGCAGTTGTTCTGGGGGGCTTGCTGTGCTCTTTTATGGAGGGTGGAAAGCTTGAAAAGACTCGAGTTCTTGAAAGAGGTGATTTTTTTTTTTTTTAACCTTGAAAATTCTTCATGAAATCAAAAAGCTGCTCCCATCCTGCTCTGCTGCAGGAACTGTTGCGTGAAGATAAAGTCAGGTCCTATTGTTGTGGAGCTGGATCTCAGGAGACTGAGCATTCGCTCAGAATTAAAAGCAGGCAAGGAGCACCAAGCCTCACAGCAGATTTTTTCAAGCCTTTTCCCCCAGCCTGTTTTGGTTTATATTAACCTCTGTATAGGGCATTTCCAAGGAATTTGTGCCTGGCTAGGGTAAGTAGCCCGAAGCGTTTCAGCCAGCTGGTCCCTAATCCACAGGAAATGCCCAGTGTCTCCATCCATCCCACCTGCTTGCACCAGCGACGGGGAACGAGGAGGGGAATTGCTCCGCCTGCAGCTTTCCCGTCTGCCAGCAGATGGCACAGCTCATTTGAATAAATTTGGAGCAGGAAGGCGTAGCGGTGGACATTGTGGTTTCTTTCTTAGAAGTTCTGATTTTTCATAGATTTCAGTTTCAGATATGAACAAGAAATCACACTGAAGGTTACGATTAAAAACTCCAGGGGTTTCTGCAGGAGAAAGTGTCACTTTGTCATGCACCCCAGATCGCTAAAGACGATACAAGGGCTTTTTCTTAGAAACATGTTTCTCTCTCAGCCTTACCCTTGTTCAAGGAATATTATTTCTCACATGGCATCTCTTAATTTCTCCCTTGCTATGCCTGCTAATTCTGCTGTTCCTCCTTCAGCTACTCCTGCTGGCAGAGATTGATTCTCGATGGCTTCACATAACTCCCTCGTTGGGTTTTTCCAACACAGGGATGTGGTTTTCACACAGTTTTCCGCCAAGGCTGCTGGCTGTTAGCTCACACTCCAGAGATTTACGCAGTCAGCTGGGGCCAGCCTGAGTTCATTCTCCACTGCCGGTTGGAGGAACAGCTTGAAGTTGGTAAAACTGTTACGAACGTAAAAGCGCTGCCAAATCAGAGCCGTGCTCATGACAGACATCGTCTTTAACTCCCAGGGGCACTGAGGGTAGTATTTGTGTATCTTCCTGGCCAAAAGCTTTAAGGAGGGCCAGCATTATAAGGCATTGTAATGTTACATGCATTGGATCATATGTAATCTGGTGGTCTGATGCCAGGATTAACTCACTGTTCCCACTCTGCGTACAGCCACGGTGGAATTGGAAAGGCACATTCACGTGCAGCATCTTTGTTTGGAGCATTTTTCTGCACAGAGCTTATGTTACGGTTGGACTCGATGATCTTGGAGGCATTTACCAACTTTAATGATTCTATGATTCTATGTCACATCTGAGACAGCAGCATATTTAAATGTACTGAAAATGTAACCATTTCCCATCCAAAAGTCTCAACAATCTGAGATCCATGTGTCAGGCATCACCAAAGAACAGAAAAAATAATTCATAGGGGTTTTTCGTGTTTTGGACACTGTTCAGATCTATCTTGTGACATAACCAAGTCAGTAAATGTGATCCGGAATAGGGGATGAGCGGAGAGAAGGAATAGTAGAGCAAGAGAGCAGCATAATACACCAAGGGCTGTCACAGAACATGTAGAATAATTCATTACAATTCACTGAATGATAATTATGGAGCATTTCTTTAAACATCCATCACCCAAATGAAGTGTTCCAACTCCGTGTGGTGGAAGTTGTTAACATAAAAATGCAGACAGGGTTCTCTGCAACTGCGACTGGTATTCAAACTGATACCACTTTGCATTGGTGTCAGTATGAGTGAATTCCTAACCTGTGAATTATTAGCATACACCGTGGAATAGTTTTGCATGATACCTGTGTATTAATCATGATCATCTGTTCTTGATTGAGTCTTTCTAAATCCCCAGTAGCTCACTGGCCTCCCTGAAATTTCTGTGTGTTTTGGGAAGGTCTCTCAAGTGCAGGTCACCAGGACACAGTTTTCTCTACGAATGCACAAAGTGCCTCTAACCCAGGACAGTTTGCAGGCGAGACTCTCGCTCTCATGCAGTGTAAATTGATACGGCTCCAGTGCACTGAATAAGGCGATGCTGGCTGAGGCCAGCACAGAACTGGTCTCTCCAGCCTCCCCTGCTCTCAGCCTCATCACACGCTGCGTTGGCAGAGATGGGCAAGGTGATCTGAGCATAGCTTCTCTGTGCAGAGATTGCCCAGCACTGGAATAGGATCAAGCCCTTCCTTTGGGTAGTGAGAAGGCAGAAAAATCTTATTTAGCCTTTGCATTTCACTGGTAGAAAAACAAAGCTGTTGAGAAAATACATTCCTAACAAATGACTGACTTGTTCTGTAAGGGGTTATTTCCCTACTTTATGCATTCACAAAGATGATAAACAACATATGGCTTAACCGTGCTGTCCCCATCTCGAAAAGAGGTGTTGTTCTACCTCCCAGAGGCACTGCAAGTTGCAATTACTGCTCTAAAGTGATGCAAGATCCCTGCTCGAGCGGCATTGTATAAAGGTTGTTGTTGTTTGACATACAGTAGCACATCCAGCCAGAATGGAGTTATTGCACCAGCTCCGGTACAATCATGTAAGGAGGGACCATCCCTGCCCACAGAGGTTGGACAGGCAGGGAGGCTGAGGCAGGGATGACTGAAAGTGCCCGAGCAGGTTTGGGGCAGAGTTGTTGTATAGAGACAGGTCTTAGAAATCCATCCCTAGCAAATGGGTTGTGTTTTCCACATGAGCGTGGGCTAAGAGGAGTCAGCTTTTATGGGTGCCATGCCCAAGTTTTGCTTTAAAGGGTGCAGTGAAAGGAAGGTTAGAGAATAACCCAACTCACAGGGCTATGGAGGGATGTTTCATTAGTGCCTAAGCTGGGGAGAAGCGGATCAGGCTTTGAAATGTACAATGTTTCTAGATCTGAAAGTTGATAGTGAATCTCAGCCAGGGTATAATACACTGTAATACAAAACCTGGCTTGTCTGCATGAGACTCCAATGGCAGTCAAATCCCCTTTCAGTGGCCACTGCTCCATTACTTAAAAATCAATAATAAAATACGAAGCTTTTATTGATTTCCCTCGTGGTTTTTTATTGCTATTTTTTTCCTCCAGGAGGGTTTTTGGCATCACTGGTGTTTGGCTGTTTCTTGCTCAACTTCTTTGTTTTCCTATGGCACCTTCATCTCAGGCTCAAGCCCCTGAGCACAGCGGGGCTAAAGCCAGCCGCGCCTTTCCGAGGTGAGAAGGATCTCTTCCATCAGGAGAGAGGAAGGGTCCTGGGGTAATGAAACCGTACAGGGGAGAGGTTTGGAGCGAGCTGCACTCTTTAATTAAGGAAACGTTGCGCTGTTAGAGATCACCTGCTGCAGTATGGATAAAGTTTCTCTATAGGCACTGTATGAGAACCGGGGGGACAGGGACGAGGGGCAGCCCCTCGGGGGCGGTGAGGGGCCGGACAGCCCCTCTCCCCGCGGGGTTTGTGTCTTTAACACGGCTGGCGGGGCGCCGGGCGGGCGGAGGCGTGGTGAGCCGGGAAGGAGCCAGTTTCCTGCTTCCCCGCTCGCAGCCGAGCGGCCACGGCGGCGGGGGGAGGCGCTCGCCGCCCCCCCATCCATCCTTCCATCCCTCCCTCCCTTTTTCCCTCCCTCCC
>WEIT01027189.1:19709-67592 GCA_013389985.1 Dryoscopus gambensis
CGGGTGGGAGCACTTCCGAGCCCCCCGACTTGTCCCCTACCCCGGGGTGGCGGGGGGGGCGGTGACGGCCACGGCTGGAGCGGACACTCGGCGCTGGGGCCGTTCTGGCTGCGCCCCGCGGTGGCTGGGCTCACCCGGGACCTGCGACGGTCACACCCCCGTCTTTGAAGTCGTCTGTTTTAGGGGAGACTGGGAATACCTTGGTCCCAAAGAGTAAAGGTGCTAACGCACCTTGGACTCCCCCCCAACATTCCCATAACAGTCGCTCTCCCCTATCCCGTGCACGGTTCCTATTAATCATTGAACGTCCGAAGCCTTTGAAGATAGCACCAGTAGCGCTTCGATAGCCTTTGTGTCGTGAGCGGCTGAGATCAAACACTTCAAAGAAGTTGTAAAAAGAGGGTCCAAATGCCAGCTCTGTCACATTCCCCACTCACTGAGAGAAATAACTGTTCTTTGCGTCCTCCGCCTGACAGCCCTGCTATGTGCCACAAGCATTAGCACTCAGAAACGCGCTGCCGTCCTATGACTCGGCACATTGCTCCCCAGGATGTCAGGGGTCCCACTCCCTGACACCAGTGACCAGCCTCAGCCAGCCTTCAGTTGACTGGAATGCAGCCTCCGGGTGGGAGCTGGATGCTCTCCCTTCCTAGGGGGACACCAGCCAGATCATCCTTTGGTCCTGTTGCTTTTGCCTGCGTGCATTTCGGGAATGGCAGGCAGAACAAGTGCAGCTGGTGTCTCCCCAGTGCCCGTTATTGATTGATGGAAGCATCACTGCCTACCCTTGAGAGGGAGATGGATGTCTGTAGTCCCGTATTGCAGGCTAGAGCAGGACTGGGGGTGTGTCTGATTTGTGATACAGTGTTATTAGCCTTGCCCAAAATGGGTTCTGCCCCGTAGACATCAGTGGTACCACATCCCTTTGCATTAGACTGTGTGTCCAGTTGCTCTTGGCAATCCTTTCCTTGTGTGTCTCATGCTCTTTGAAGGAATATCAGGTTGGCACAGGGCTGTGGGATGGAACTGCTAGGGAACCCAGTAAGGTAAACCTGAGTGTTTATGTGGGAAATATCAACCCTCTAATGAATGTAGGCAGGCTTTGTGGGAGGTGGGCAGAATGACTTTGTACATGCTGAACTGTGGAGGATGCTTTTAGCTTAATGGAGCAAAGCACCTTCCTCCCGCAGAAATCAACTAATTGCTGATCCTGAGTCACCAATGGCCTTAACTCATCAAATATCATTAGCTCCCCAGCATCGGCCCCATGAAAGGGTGCTCACATCACTGTCTGAATATCCAGCTTGTGCTCTGGCATTCCAGCAAGAGCTGAATAAATCTGCTAAATGCTCTACATGGAGGGTGTGACACGCCGGCGGTTAGTGCTAATTATCGATGTGCATAAGAGTGCTTTTCATCCATATACATCCCAAAGTGCTTTGCAAGCCACCTATGTTTTCAAAACATCCTCATTCCCCCAAGAGGAAATGCGGCCGTGCTGAGATGTGCCCAGCCAGCCCACGCAGCCTCCGCGGGGCAGGAAGCGATGCTTGGCAGATGTCACTCGAGGGGATCTCTGTGCTGGAGCGGTCCCGGCGCTGTGGTCAGTGGGACTTCCCTTCCAGTCACACCAGTTGCACCAGCTTCCTGCATCTGTAGCTGGATTTGAAAGTGTTGGCCTTTAGCTTGGACTGTGTCTCACTTGGTGGTGCCCCATCTCTTTGGTTTTTAATGCATTATTATTGATACTGTATTTATATAGCTGTGGTGTGCATTCAGGGTGTTGGGGTGTTGATCAAGTTCTCCTCAAGAGTAGTTCAGAGCAGCTTGCTATACAGAGCCTGAGGGTGATGGCTTTCCTCCCGTAAAACCTGCCTTCATCTACAGCAAACCCACATGGTTGGACTTTGGTTTTCATGCACAAAAGGCAGTTTACACCGGCTTTTGTACGGCCTCAAACGGAAGGTGCTGAATTGCTGGCTTTGCTGCTTTCCTTATACCTTCAGTTTATATTCTGCTTTGAAACCTCAAAGGAGAAATCTCAGGCTGCAGGATGCTGCTAATGGGGTTTGAAGTTCCTGCTCTGGCTGTATTGACACAGAGTAGATGATAGATTTATTTTTTCTTTGACAAGTGTATTTGAAATGTATGTGTCTGCACATGGGTGTGTTGCTAGCGCTGTCCTTGAAGTGCTGTGCTTTTATAAGTCTGGGTTTGTTTTGCTTTTATTTTTCAAGGAGATCTATGGCAAGAGAGGAGAGAACTAAATTTTCTCTCTAACTTCCACCCAGGTAGGTTGGGAAAGGGGACTCTTCTCGACACCTGATCTGTGCAACATTAATCTGCTTTTACAATAATACCTGCTCTGTTTCACTTCAGAGGACTGTGTTTATGTGAGATTGTGGGACCTATTTTTACAGCACTCTGGGAAATGTCGGTGTTGTGAGTTTCTCTTCTGTTGGGGGTCATTTAAATGATCAAACAATGACTGCTTGATGGTTGAGACAAAGTGTGCATTTTTTCAGCCTCGTAACTGCAGACAGGGGCTCATGTAGACTCCATGCAGTTTGGCTGTAAATGCTACTGTAATACTGATAATAAAAGCTAAGAAAACGATTGAAGGTCAAAAGTAATGGAGGTACCAAAATATCTCTTTTCACCTCTGTTCTGCTTGGGACACCAAGCTCCCTCGTCCCCTTGCTTAATTGCTTTTTTTCAGACAAACACTTTTTGTTCCTTTATAGAATGGTTTGGGTTGGAAGAGATAGTTAAAACTCATCTAGCCCAACCTCCTGGCAATGAGCAGGGACATCTTCAACTTGACCAGGTTCCTCAGAGCCCCATCCAGCCTAGCCTTGTATGTTTCCAGGGATGGAGCATCCACCACCTCTATGGTCAACCTGTGCCAGTGTTTCACCACCCCCATTTAAAAAATTTTTCTTCCTCATATCTGGTCTGAATCTACCCTCTTTCAGTTGAAAACCATTGTCCCATGTCCTGTTGCTACAGACCCTATGAAAAAGCCTGTCCCTACCTTTTGCCTTTCTGACTTTCATGCCTGAAAGAGTCTTCTTGTGTGCAGCCACAGAGCACAGAACCGTCTTTTAATTCTCCTCCTGGCTCCGCCTTAAAACTCACGTGAAAAAAATTTTTAAAAAAACCCTAATCCCTAAACAAAACTCTGGGCTTTAGTTGTGTGACCAACGAGCCAAGACCAGCGCATGTTATGCTGGTCCTGTACTGACTCACTGTCTCCTGGTCCTCTCCCGCTGGACGTGCCTGTCTGTTGTCTCCTGTGTTAGACGTCGGTTTAGAGCGGTGTTTTGTGTCTGTCCGCTGCCCAGCACGATGGGCTCGGGGGTGGACTGTCTGGCAGGGAAGCACTGTGAAAAATAAGTGCTGTCGTAGAGCAGCTCAGCTCCCTATCGTTAGATCAGTGCGCTCTGCCTGCTCATTTATGTACCATGAAGTCAGAGTATTTTCTGTCTGGCTGAGATGTATGTCTGCAGTTCTGACTAAAACAAAAGCTTCTCGTCGTGTACTGGTTTTACAGTCCTTTAGTGCTTTGGGTTTTTTTTTTTTCTTACCAGCTGGTTTATCTGGGTTTGGCTTTGTGCATCAATTGTCATTCTTACATCAAGGAAAAGCAGTTTAATCAAGGTCGTTGGAAGAGCTACTCCTCTCCGAAGGGACAAGCAAGAAGAGGTTAAAGGGCTGATTTACTGATTGCAGCCTTATTCCTAGGGGCAACTCCTTGATGAAGGGCTTCTTTTGTTTCCTGAAGTAGATCCTTCATACCCCACCTCAAAATGCATTGTAAGGATGTCCTCCTTAAATGAGAATGTGGGATGTGGACTGAAGTAGGACCATTAGTGCAGAGATATCATAGGCTGTCAAATGGTGGAGATGCCAGGTAGAGTTTGGCACAGTGCTGATTGGGATGAAATTTTATAGGAGGGAGAAGAAAGAAGATCCCTTTATTCTGCAGTAAAGTACAAAAGATGGGTATTGTGTAAAATTATCTCTTTTTTTTTTCTTGTTCTCTCTAAGGAGTTTTAACCGGTCACTCCCATGCTCAGCTGTGCCATGCCTCATTTGGGATGCTGTACCCCCTACCAAAAATAGGAAATAGTTGCAGGCATGCCAGAGAAAAGCACCAAAAATGAGCAAAAATATAGAAAACAGAAAGACTGAAGGAAATGGGGTTGTTTAGGGATGAGAGGGCTGAGAGCAGAAATAACAGTTCTCGAGTATGTCAAAGGTAGCTGTGAAGGGGAAGGGAGTAAACTTTTCTCCATGGCCAGTGGTTGGAGGCCAAGAAGTGCTGAGCTTGAACTGCAGCAAGGGAAACAAGTGTAGGAAAAACTTCCTAACCTCTGATTGCCAGAGGAGCGGAGCAGTGGAACAGATGGCTTGGGATGGGCTTGGAGTCTCGATCGTGGCAATTCTGAAGTGCAGGTTGGCCAAACTCCACTTCAGAGAGCTGAATCTGTTTTGAGGCAGTGGAATAAATTTGACAAATTCTCCAGAAGTTCCTTCCAGCGCTGGTTTAGGTTAAGTTATGGATTTTGAGCCTGGACGCAGGGAGGGATAGTTAAGAGACTTAAGGGCACCAATTATGTCACCTGGGTCTCCTGGTGGGATTGTAGAAAATTTTGACAGCACTGAACTCCATGACTTTGCACTTATTCCATCTGTCAAACTGCCTTGCTGCACCCTGCTCCTCCCATGTTATCTCCCAGCTTGATTCAAAAAGACCATAATATATTTTAGCTTTTGTCATCTGCCGCATGATTCAGAGGAGGGATGAACACTTGCTCCACCAGAGAAGGTTTTGCAGGTCAGGGGGTGCATTTTGCTTGCAAAGGCAGTGCCTGCCAGCACTCCTGCTACACCAGCTCTCTTGTGCAATGCTGCACAAAGGTCCTACTCTCTGACTTGTTTCTCTGCTGCATCATTGCTGATGAGTCAAAACATGACCTCTTCCCTACAACCTTCTTTTGGGGTCATTTTGTTTGAGTATGGGGCTGCATTCCTTTGCCCACTGCAGTATTTTCTGGAAACAGTTAGGTGTTGATGTATTGTTATCATGATAATGTGATCTAGTAACATGCAGATACTTGGAGGATGGTTGTGGGAACAATAGAGTCAAATTCTTCTTGATAGTGGAAGGTGGCAAAATAAGGCACAACAACCACAACCCAGCTTTGGAGGTTCAGACTGCGTCTTAGGAAAGCCCCTCCAGTAAGAGGGTCATAGTGCAGAGGAACTGGTTCCCATGGAGGCTGCAGGGTCTCAGTCTTGAAATGTTTTCAAGACTTGGCTAGAGGAAATTCCAGCTGACCTGATCTAGTGATGGCACCTCAAATGCAAGGCTGGACTAGAGACCTCCTGAGGTGCCTCCAACCCCATATTTCTTATACCTCTGTGACAGTGCAACGTGGAGCCACCAATCTCAGAAGCAGTAGAGCTGTTGTAGCCCAGCTCACTGTGAAGGTGGATGGTCTTTGTTTTGTTTGCTGCCAACACACGTGCTTGGGCAGCTCTTCAGCTGCTGAAACCCAAACTGGTTTGGTCAGGGCTGACCCGCGTGTGTTCTGAGGCATTGCATCAATTGAGGTGGACATGCCCACAGAGGTTAAGGAGTCCGTGTGTTGTGTGGAGGGTGAAACTGGTGTATTTTCCTGGTACTTTGGCTTTGCTAAGATAGCTTGAGTGAATCCTCAGCTATCTGTCATGACTTCAGAGCTGGCTGATAGTCCTGGCAGCCCACAGTGGATGTAAAAGACTGATGGTGACAAAGCACAGGTTGAACTTAAGAAAGACAAACAATACTTAAGGAAAGTGTGCGAGGAAGCTGGCTTTGTTTCTCTTTGAAAGAGAGCAGAAGTGATACTGAAACGATTTTTTTTCCCTTTTTCTTTTAGCAAATATCAGATGCAAGACATGATGCAATAGTGTTTACCAGACCGAAGCACATAATTTATAGTAGTGACTCAAAGGCAGAACAAAAATTATTTATCTGTATTACTGTAGCAGCTGAGGCGACTGGGGCTCAGTGTGCTGAGTGTTTGGGGAGACCACATCTGCCCTGAAAGGTCTGGTCTGATGGGGAAACCGAGGCACAGAGCCAAGTCAGTGATTTGGCTGCACTTGTGTTCAGGGTCATTCCCACAGCTGGAAACTCACCTTGGCTTTATGGTTGCTACCTGAGCCAGGGACTCCCGAGCTGCTCACAAGCTGCTGAAGATGTGTGAAGCTATGGAAACGATTGCAGCTGGTCCAGAAAAGTACATAATACTTCTGTCAGGGATTTGGATGGTGAGGCTGCCAAGGTCCCCAGCAGTCTCTCTGAGATGAGTTGATCCAAAAGTTTGGAAATTACTGCTTTTAATATAAATGGCCCTTCTTTTCAGTACTCCTTTAAAGTCTTTAAAGTCTCACTTTCCTATCATAATGGTTAGGTGGATCTTTCAGCACCTTACAGTGGTGACAAAATGTATCTCAAGATGTGGAAGAAATAAGAGACACTTTGATTTACTTCAGGGCACCTGGAGAGCAGCAGTAGAGCTGAAAGACATTTTGCTGCCGTTTTGTGCAGCTTCTCCACCTTGCTGCCAAATGAAACCAGCTTTGTGGTTATCATGTGGTTATCATGGGTTAAACCACAGCAAATTGGCAGTGAACGTGGGAGGCTGTATAGATGGAGCCAGTGTAGGGCATGGTTGGTGGAGTTCTGGCAGGACTCAGGGCCAGTGCTCTTCAGCATCTTAAAAAATTACTTGGTTGCAGGACTCAAAGTGATACTAAGTAAGTTTGTTGATGATAATAAGTTGGGATGAGCTGTTGGCTCCCTCCAAGGCAGAGAGGCCCTACAGAGAGATCTGGACAAATAAGCGGTCTGGGCAATCACTGACCATATGAAGTTTAACAAGGGAAAGTATCAGATTCTGCACCTGTTACGGGGCAACCTTGAATGTATGGACAGATTGGGAATGAGATTCTGGAGAGCAGTGACACAGAAAGGGACCTGGGGGACCTGGTGGATGGATAGTGTAATATGAGTCAGTGCTGCCCTGGCAGCCAGGAGAGCCAAGCGTGTCCTGGGGGGCATCAGGCACAGCATCGCCAGCCGGGCAAGGGAGGGGATTGTCCCGCTCTGCTCTGCACTGGGGCAGCTTCACCTCAAGTGCTGGGGGCTGTTTTGGGTGCTGCATGTATGAAAGATACAAAGCTATTAGAGAACGTCCAGAGGGGGGCCATAAAAATGGTGGAGGCTCTTAAGGGGAAACCTTATGAGGAGTGGCTGAGGGCACTTGGACTGTTCAGCCTGGAGAAGAGGAGACTGAGGGGAGACCTCATTGTGCTCTGCAACTACCATGGATGCAGAGGGGCATCTCTTCTCTCTGGTGACAGAGACAGGACCTGAATGAATGGCATGAAGCTGTGTCAGGGAAAGTTTTGGTTGGATATTAGGAAAAGGTTCTTCACCCAGAGGGTGGCTGGGAACTGGGGCAGGCTCCTCAGGGAAGTGGTCACAGCACCAAGCTTGGCAGAGTACAAGAAGCATTTGGACAATGATCTTGGGCACATGGTGTGACTCTTGGGGATGGTGCTGTGCAGGGCCAGGAGTTGGACTTCAGTGATCCCTGTGGGTCCCTTTCATCTGAGGATTTTCTGTAATTCTATATTCACTTTTCTTTCTTATTTGTGATTTGTGACAGAAAAAGCAAATATTCAGCGTGTGGATTCACAAAAAACAGACCTGAGACCTTAAGAAGAGATCCAGACCTTTTGCATGCTGCTGGGCAAACACACTTGCACCAAGGTGTGCCTGCCACGACCTTGCAATGCACAAAGAGGATTTCCTCAAGGTCAGCGTGCAAGCCTGCACAGTGCCATCGTACATATGTCGTCAATCATATCTAGTCATACAGCAGTTTAAATACGTGCTGTGTTTAAATAGAAAATTTTAAAAAATAATAGTAAATAAGTGAAAAGCAGTTTTGGTAAAAAAAAATTGCTCTTAGCTGTCTTTAGCCTGCAAGCTGTGCCTTTAAAGGACAGGAGAAAAATCAGAGTGCTGGAAGCATATGTTTCTTGCTGTGTAAGATAGCCAGTGGTGCCTGTTTCTCCAGTGAATCTGGACTAAATCCAGCAGCCTAGGGGGGGAAGGGGAGGCTGATTTCATCTCTGGATTTGTGTTTTCATATTTGGTTCCTATTTTTTTCTGAGTTCTTGTGCAGTTTTCCTGGAGAAGGTTCTGATCTGGGAAATCTTGCATCAGTCTGGTTGTCTGCATTACACTAACACCTAGAAATAAACTTCTCCATCCAAATGTGCATATTCTTGCCCCAAAATGATGTGTGTTCAGGGTAGGAAGTTCACTCTTGGGCCAGAAATGGGACATTTTTATTTATAGTTTAAATCTGGTTTTGAGGCAGGACCAGTTGAGAACAGCTCTTAGACATTTCTGTATTAAGTGTTTGGATTGTTTCTTCTTTTCCGTTGCTTCAAAAGCTTTTCTGTCTGTGCCTACTCCAGACTCCTTTTCACATGGCCTCTGAATTTTTGAATGCTGTATGTTTGTTCTTTCTGTTGACAGAAATAATAATCTATTGACAGAAAGGGAAATCTATTGACTGAAATATCTTCTGGTTGGGTTTTTTAAAATTATTATTTATTCTTTCTTTTGCTTCCCCACGCCTTTTTGACACATCCAAACTATTTCCATCATGTCTTCTGGATCAAAGATACTGTCCTAATAGCATTTCAGTACTTGTTATGCATCTTATTCCTTTTAAACCTGGTATTTTCCAAAGGCGTTTGCTTTGGAAGGCATTTAGACATTTCTTTGGTGGAGTTCCAGGTCCCGCATCCATATGGTAAGATGGAAATAACATTTTGAGTCAAAGATTTGCGGTCTCCGGAATTTCATAGATTTTCAGTGATTAAGTTTTGCTGATGATCCCAGCTGTTGCCTCGCCCATTCAGGTTCCTCACTGACCTTCAGAACAACCCCATGGACTTTCATGTGGCTGCCAAAAGTTGCAAGCTGACTTGCTAAATCCACTTTCTGGCCACTTAACATAACATCCAACCAGGGATTATGTCTTGTTTCCAAAAGTGACTAGTGAGCCTTCATTTCTCTCCTCTCTACTGGTGACACTGAGGTGTCTTTTAAACTTTCAGCTTCGAAGAGCTGTGTTGCACATGGTAGGTTTCGTACCGTGGGCTGCTGTTGAACTGGGCAATGCTTTTGTTCGTCTGCATTTTTTTAATCTCATAATAATGACAGTAACAATGCTTAATGGTGTTATTAGTCATTGCTACCAATCTGTTCTTCAGATCTTCATCCACATAGTTATTTAAGGATCTTTTGGCTTTTTTGTTGTTGTTGTTTATTTGTAGGGGGAAATATGTGGGTTTACTGCTCCCTGGATGCTCTTGGCTTGAAACAGTGCCCAGTGGAAAAGGGAAGGTTGGCTATGTAATTCATCTCAGGGTTTCGGTGGTTGCCTCTCCATTTAAAGTCTCCCTTACCACTCCTATAGAGGCCATGTCAGCAACTCCAGATCTCCTTCCTTCTCACACTGCTTTCCCACAGGTGCTGTGTTTGAGAACCATCCAGCACAGGAAGGGGCAAACACAATAAACCATAGAATCATAGAATCACAGTGGTTTGGGTTGGAAGCAACCTGAAAGATCACCTAGTCCCAACACCGTATGATGAACTGGGACACCTTCCACTAGACCAGGTCACTCAGAGCCTCATCCAACCTGGCCTCGAACACTTCTAGGGACAGGGCATCCATAACTTCTCTGAGCAACCTGTTCCAGTGCCTCACCATCCTCACAGTAAAGAATTTCTTCCTAACATCTAATCTAAATCTCTTCTCTTTTAGTTTAAAACTCTTCCCCCTTTTTCTATCACTATCTACCTGTGTAAAAACTCACTCTTCCTCTTTTTTATAAGCTCCCTTTAAGTACTGGAAGGCCACAATGAGGTCTCCCCAGGGCCTTTTCTTCTCATGCCCCTTCCCTAAATGTCCCTCTGTAAATGCTCCTTCTGGCTGATTGACAGCATAAAACAGCTGCTCTGCTTCCATGCCATCAACATCATACACAGCCCCTTTGATTCTGGGTCACTGTGTTGCTCCTAAATATCTCCCTCCAGATAGGAAGCTCCCAGGAAAACCTCGTTTGCTTTGACCCGAGAAGAATTGATGACTTGAGGCTTGTGTTCTTCCCCTGTCTCGCCTTCCTTGCCTGCCTTGCCCACTGTCCACCACACGTAATGTCAGGCCAGAGTTTCCAGCGGGATGTGGGGAATAGAAGGGCTCATTGTTTTGGGGGTCAGGGCACAGGGCCAGGGTGGCAGGAGAGAGGGGTGCAGAGCTGGCGGCTGAGCTCCACTGCTACCTCCAGCATGGCCTTATGTTACCCACAGGGGCAGCCATGCAGACAGTGAGCACTCTATGATCATGGCTCCTTAAAGCCTTTGAGGGAGCGGAATAAATAATATAAATGAAAGAAAAAAAAAGAAGAGATGCAGAAGATATGGGGTGTAGGGAGTGACAGGGACTGTATGGGGTCCTTTTAGTTGTCCCGAGCAGGAGATGCTCAGAAATTATGCCGGGTAGTCCCTGCTCAAGGCTTCAGAATTGGCAATTGAGCTTTTTAACTGAACCTTATCTGTTCAGGTCCTTCTCTGAGCCCTCTGTGTGCATAGAGTGAGGCAGGACAGGGAGCAGGAAGTTTTCCTGCCAGCAATCAGGACTTTATCCTGCAGCAATGTGTATGTGGGTGGACCCCTGACACCAGCGTCTTTAGAGAAGGGTGATGAGAGTGATTAGGAGCCTGGGAAAGCTTTACACAACAGGCCTCCGAAGCAGCGAAGGACAGCCACCTTCCAAGGAAAGTGAATGAGAAAGTGCCCTGATGAAAGTCCTCAGGGCTGCTGTCCATGCAGAGGGGGGACAGCATTTCAGCTTGGCTTGTGGGGCTTCTTATGTCAGCACCCCAGGGTCCTTCTTCGGGAAGTGGCCCAAAGCATTTGGCACATCACCAAAGAGAGTGATGTCCATTCCATCTTGGAACCCCCTCCTGGTGAGGCAAGATTTGTGCTCAGGAGAGATGGCCAGATGTGTCTGACCCCTCAGCATCAAACACAGAAGGGGAGCAGGCCACAGATGTTAAAGCTTGTAAGATCTTTTTGTTTCTTCATCCTTCAGCAAGTTCTGCCTCTGCTGTTGATGTGCGACAGAGGAGAAACTGCCTCCTCCTACCAACTCTGAATTTGCACCTTATGAAGTAGAATATGAGATATGAATAATGTGAATATCTGCAATTTTGGAAGCTGATATCATGAAGAAAACACTGGGAAGGAACGAAATTGGTATTCTGAGGTTTAAACTAGTCAAATAGTTGAGGATGGGTCTTTCCAAGACATAGGGCTCTCTCCTCTTTCCTTTTCAGAGAGTTTCCACCTGTAACAGGGTGTGAATTGGTCCAAGACTAGCTAGACCCTGCACCATATCCATAGAGTTGCTCCCAAAGCCATTTTCAGCTGCTGCCTTATACCCCCTTCAAAGTCAACCCAAGGGAGGGAGGGCCTGAAGGGGTCAGGCCGTTGTCTCAAACACTGGCAAAACATGTTGGCTGAGGCTTCGACTGGGAATCAATCAATACACTCTTTTTAGCATCAAATCAGTACAGCCAGCTGGTATGCAGATGGGCTGATTTATCCTGTGCTGTCACAGGGAGGTGCATCGAGGAGCAAGATTTGAAGACAGAGTCATGTGTAGAGAAGGTTGCCTGGGTTTTTTTAAAACTGAAGGTGCTTCACGTGCAGCAGAAGGCAGAAGTTTGTGTCTTACAGGTTGGTGTCATGGACAGTGCGTCACAAAGTACTCTGTGCTCAGGAGTGTGTGTTAGATGTTCACAGGGGAGCTGACAGTGAGTGTTTGTCTTGGGCCTCATGCATTGCTCTCGGCTGTGACTGAAAAAGGGACGTAAAGCAAATCCTGTCCTGTGCAATCTGTAGGATGTTCATGAGGCTTTTTTATGAGTTCTTGGTTAAGTAGAGTGTTTGATGACAATGTTCTGTTGGTGATTTTTCTCTGTCCAGTCTGCTTCTCGAAGAGTCTGCCATGACCAACTACATGCTGTTAAATGTTGTCATTATGGTTCATTGGGGTGAAGTGTGGACCTGCTGCTCTGACACCCTTGGAATTTCAGATAGAATTGAGTTGTTGAATACCACTTGGGAAGGACAAGCTTCAAGATTTGCATTTGTAATTAAGAAGAAGAGCTTTGAAAGCCTGTTCTTTGCATTTCTTTGTACCTGGAGCCTCCCACTAACCAGCCGTAGCTCGGGTTGTGGAGGATGGTGAGAAGCCAGAATGACGTGTTTGGGGTTTACGTGTTCCACTCTGCTGTGCACATTGCTGCTGAGTCAGCTGTAATTTAGGCATGGTTCAACCCTCCTTTTGTCAGTGTGGAAGGGCCTGGCCAAAACCTTGGATTTCTTTCCTTCAAAGTGTGAGAGACTTTTGACTTGTTATATATATTTAAAAACAAAAAAATATCCAAACCAACCAACCAACCAACCAACCAACCAAAAAAAAAAAAAAAAAACCAGCAAAATTCTGGTTTGATGGAAAATGAGACACCAAAACCCAATCAGAAATGTGGCTGTGAGGCTCTTCAAGTTGTAACTCAGACATTCATTCCTGGTCAGTATCTATTCCTGGGTATTATCATATCTGCTTCTTCCATTTTCCCACCTTTATCTTTTTTGTCTCCAAAGCGCA
This sequence comes from Dryoscopus gambensis, assembly GCA_013389985.1. NCBI lineage: Eukaryota > Metazoa > Chordata > Aves > Passeriformes > Malaconotidae > Dryoscopus > Dryoscopus gambensis. The sequence continues at coordinate 32,525 of WEIT01027189.1, forward strand.
GTGGTGTGGCCTGGGTTTGGGTTCATTTTCTTTCCCCCAAGCTTTGGTCCTTGCACTTTGAACTCTAGTTAATACTCATGCGCTTACCCTGAATATTCCAGGGTTTGGCATTATAGCACTGACATGGGTCGTAAACACAAATTATTTTAGCTTTGCACATCCCAGCAGAGCAAAGAGTTGGCACAAAGGGTTGGACACTCAGTGGGTTTCCAACCTTTCTACCCTTGTGCTGCCAGGTTGCTTACCAGACTATTGGATCTTTACTGGCCCTGCTTTATAAGTAGGAAATTACAGTGTACAGGGGGTAAGTGAATATTTCAGGGCTTGCAACAAGTGTGTCACAGAGCTGGGAGCCAGACTCCAGCATCCTTCCGTCTCATTTTCGTCTTCCCATTTCTAAGCTGCATCCCAGCATACTTAGTCCCTGCAGTCTCGTGCTGAGAAATTCCAAGTTTCCTGAGCCAAGTTCGCTTGCACGTGCCTTGCCTTGAAGTTCATCAGATAAGGTTAGGAGTGAATTCAGCCTGTTTAAAAACTCAGTCCAGCTGCCAGACAGGAAAACCCGATGAGCAAAAAGTCAAGTCAGATGTGGGAAAGGAGGGGGAAAGGGTGAGTGGTTGTTGTGTGCTGGGCGGGGCGTTTGTGCCAAAATCAGTGGATTTAGTCTGTTTTGGGAGTACACACATGGCAGGGCACATGTGTGTGCTGGTGGGTGAGCTCAGCTGGGTAACAAGAATAAATCTGCTCTGCTTTTGAGAGGCTGGGACTGAAACATGGTGTAATAGCGATGTGTATAATTTTGTATGGTGAGACAGTAATTTACTGTGCTGTTTCAGCCATCAGTGCAACAGCTAGAGGCTGTTAAGATAATTTAGTGGAGGTTTGTGGTTATAAATACATTTCCATCGTGACTAAGGATTCTAATAGAAATTAAATTCAGCCAAGGGGATTTTAGTATTTTATTTTTTTTATTGCATACTCCCCAGTGTTTCTGTTTTGACTTATTAATCTTAAGGAATAAACTGAGGGATGGCTATTAAATGTTTTTTAACATATAAAATAGGAGTTGTAAAAGGAAAAAAACTCCAACACTGGATGTTGCAATTAATTTAGTGTAATCTAGTTGTTCAGCAGGGGGGCTCTGGGGTGCCCTGCTCTTGGCTGCTGATTCTACAGACATGTTGGGTAATGCGCAAAGCTATTGTAATGCAGTTCTTTGTTATATACATGTTTTTCACTTGGAGGTATTTGGGTAAAAGGGAAAATAGTCTTCTCCATCCATCTTGGCTTCACACAGGATAGGTTGTTCAGAAATGAGAACTGGGTTTTGAAATTTAAACACAACTGTATCCAAGTGTCCAGGTACCCACATATCAGCTCAGGACCTCAACAACCGCCAGGACCTTAGCCCTGGATTTCCAGCCATGTCCTGCATCCATACAAAACCCCTCTTCCACCGCTGGGAACAATGAGTGTGAGTGATGTGATCTGCTGTGGGAATGCCTCAGCTCTCCCACTCTGCTGTCTTAATCTGAATAATAACAACAAAAAGTTTGAAGGCTTAGTTTGGAATTGGATGGCTCTCCAAAAATAGGCTCTCCCTGAAGATATCTCCTACTTCCTGCTGGGCTGGAAAAGCTGTGCTGACAGCCTATGCACTTGGATAGTTAGGCATCTTCTGGAGCCTAAAGCATGAAGGAATGCAAAATAATAGAGGAAATCAGTCAAACTTGTTAAATTTCAGAATAGCATTTGGTTTGTGCTTCAGAAAGTGTTCTCCCCCACACTCTTCCTGCGTAAAAAGGCACTTGAGCCAAACACCAATATTTACAAATACTTTTGAGATCTTCCAGGTGCTGGAGCTCAAAAGTATTTGAGTTCTTCCAGGCTAGACCCTCCTTCTCTGAATAACAGATCTTGGCTTGAATGCTCCTGAAAATTGTGGACCCCAAGCAGGTCTCTGTGCATGCAGAGTTGTGTTGGCTCCAGCTCTGTCTTCATGTGCTCAGGAGTGGGGGAAGATGTTACATAAGAAAAAATCCTCTAGAACAATAAACTTCTGTTATTTTGTTATATTGAAAGGCCTCTGAATGTCTCAGGGAATAACTGGTACCATCTGGTATATCTTAGGAGTTTGTCATCAGGAGTTTCATCTCCAGCCGCCCTTGGGACAATGGGCTGAGCATGGAGGTGGCAGGCGCAGAGGTTTCCTCTCCATGGCCTCTGCAGGCTGCATGTTTTGGTACCCTCATCTGTCCATTTTATTTTAGTCTTCCTTTCTCCTTTTCATGTAATGTGTAACCTTTAGGGGGTTGTCAGCAGGAACCCACCTTTCCAAAATACATATGACTTGTATTTTGGTCGCTGAGCACCTGGTTTTATGTCACTGAGTGGAGCTGCCTCTGTAAGTCCATCTTACGATGAGTAGGAATGAGCACAGAAAGGCTGACATGGCCATCCCCATGCTGCAGAGAATCCCAGAAACCCAGCCTCAGCCTCTGCCTGGGCACAGCCATGCTGTGGGGAGCAAATCCCATTCCAAGCAGGACTCCACAAAACCAACGATAAAATTTTAAAAAGCAGTGTTATTAACCTGATGCAACATGTGGTGAGCCTGCGCTTGGGAAGCTGGAAAAATCTACATTTCCAAAGTTGTTGATTAGGAATTTTAGTGTAAAATTCTTTGCTCCACCCTCCTGCTTATAAGGTTTCCACAGGGACTGTTGGGATGATGCAGACAGCTAGTATTTCACCCTACTGTCTCCCCAGCCACACCAGCACCAGCTCTAAAAGCCGTGTCGGGAACAGAAGTTTAGAAACACAGTCTCAACCTTTCCCGGCTTGTTTTTCCCATCTGTTTTTAACAGCATGTTCTTGCCACTTGGACCTTTCTGGGCTCGATCTTGTGATCCCTGATGTAGTATGACATTTCTAGTTTATTAGGAATGCTTTTGTTTATTTGCTGGGTGGGTTTTTTTTCTTTATTTCTTTCTTTGATTTTTTCCTTTTCCCTAGGTTGTGTGGAGGCTTTCTGCCTCAGCTGCCAATGCAAACGTCCCCTCCCCTGCCGGGAGGTGCCACCCACACCCATCCTCTCTGAAATCAGGACAGTTATCTCACCAGTTTCAAGTGCTTTGAGTGGTTTGGGGGCTGTTATTAAACAAAAAGGAAGGCTGATTATGTTTTTATATTTTTCTGTCCTTTTCTACCGTTTCATAATAAAAAGCCAGGTCCTAGAGCACTGAAGCAAATGAGGTTTTAAAATTCACTCGTTGTTTTTAAACTTGATTAAGACCAGCAAGAAGGGCCTCAGGGCTGGAGTTTGCTGGTGGCATTTTCAGTTTACACATCCTGTCTTTGCTTTTCTTAGCAGATTGAGTTTACTGCCTGTTGCATGCAAGTGTGAGTTTGCTTCTAAGCTGAAAATGGCTCAGCCAGCCTTCATGTTGCTCCATCTTTCCATTTTGCATAAAATTCACCACACTTCCCTCCCATGCTGGACAGATATCATCAACAGATGAGTATCAATGCCAGGGCAATATTGGGATTGTGGTCCAACTCTGCCCACAGTGTGCTGCTCTCCACAACCTATGTGTCTTCTATAATTTCCTTTGTTTTCCTTGAAATAAATCAAGTGATAACTTTTGGAGACCAGTTCTCAGTTCCTGGCTGACATAAATCCCACCACCAAACTTCAGAAATGCTTGGTTGCTGTTTTCGAATACTTTCAGCTATTCTGTAGCAGCCAGTGGAGCTTGTGATAGTGTGCAAAGCTGCAGTCTGTGTGGTGTTGCATGGGGGTCTCAATCTAAAAAGTGTATTTTAAATGGGCAAGTGAGTCCTGTGAGCATCCACGGAAGGGATGGGGCTCGTGGACAGGGTTTATGGTGGCATGGGCTCTCAGGGACCTCGTTGGAAATTCCTGCTGCATCACAAGGAACAGGTACTCCAAGTCATTTTCGTAGCCTGGGGATAACAAGGACATGGAGGACAGGTCGCACATCTCCATCAGGCTTATATTTACTAAATGGAACCAAATCTCAGCTGTCAGGAGAGTAAATCTAGAAAGTGCCACATGGTGCAATACTCTGGGAGTAGAGATGAGGCTGATTTCTTTTGGGTCAGTTCAGCCTGCACCTCGGCAAAGCTTCGGGTCCAAATCTTTAATTGCTGTGACCTGTGAATGATCCTTTGATCAAGTGAAGGTGGTGGTCTTGTGGTCCTTTACAAACACACACTACAGTTGCAATCATGTGTGGTAAATCTTGTTCTTTGCCATGAGGATCAGGATTTGGGTCTGTAACCATAAAGGTTTGCAGCCAAAAATCATTTATGTAGTGCAAAGTACCCCAAAAAGTTCAGAAAGTCCTATTTGCTTAGTGAAAACTATCCAAAAAAGCTCAGAAAGTCCTGGGGAGCTCAGAACTGCTGTGTCTGCTTTTTAATTTTTTAAACATTGGCCTTCCCAGGAAAGCAGAGATGCCTCCAGAGACCCCACAACTCTGATTGCTTCCAGCCAAGCAGCAGGGCCATGTTTCTGTCTGGTGAATCTGGTTTCTGCATCAGCTTTCCCAAAGGCCAGCCTTCATGTTATCTGTCTTTTCACTCTGTAGAAATCGCCGCACTTACCTCTAATGCTGGAATATCATCAACAAATGAGTATCAATGTCAGAGCAATACTTCATGGTATCTAAGAATCACGGAATGGTTTGGGTCGGAGGAAACCTTAAACTTCATTTAGTTCCAGTTCCCTGCTGTGGCCAGGGAGACCTTCCACTGCACCATCTTGCTAAGAGCTCTATCCAACCTTGCCTTGAATGCTTGCTCTAAGGCAAAATGAGCTTCTTAATATCTTCCCCAAATGAACTGGAGACTCTGCCTGCCCCCAGGGATTCCTTGGGACATGCTTTGGGCAGCATTGGCCCAAGGATGCTCCCAAAGACCTCATCTCCTCCTGTGCAATCTAAGATTTGCTGGATAACAGCATTAGACAAAATTGAGGTGAACCTCATCTTCCTGTTGCATTAATGAGGCTTGTTTAATGACAGACACCATAAAAATAAAAGGAACTGGCTGTAAGAAGGACTGATTGAAAGTGCAGATGCTTTGGAGCAAGGTCAGGGTGACAATCTGCATGTGGCAGCTGGTCCTCAGCTGTATGCCTTGTCCAACATCAGGACTGAGGGATTCAGAGGATGAAACACCAGGCAGGACCAGTCCTCTTGGATGGATTCATCCGACTTGTTGCAGCACACTGAATTAGCCTTTATGGGTTTATTTTAAAGAGTGGGGAAGGTCTTGTCTGCTGGAAGTAAAACTGATCAATACGTGCTTGGGGTCCTCATCTGGCTTGAAATGGCACCATGGTGCACGTGTGTTGCAGAGTCTTTGACCATCACTGTTCCCAGGCACCTGGGGAGGGAGCCATGGGGAAAAGAGGATGAGGCAGATGCTGCTGAGCCTGAGTAGAATTTGGCCTCTGGGGATGCAGGGGTTTCATGCCTGCTCAGGACCCTCTTTCATCCTGCAGCAAGATATTGAAAATAATACTTTTTTTTAATCCTTGTGGCCAATTTATGAACCAGCTTCTACCAATGTCCCTGTTTTCCTAGGGGAAGTGGCTGCTAATTTTTTCTTCACTTGTTAGACTTGCTGTGTGTTTGCCTGCTGGAGGATTCTGAAGAAGGTTTTCAATATTCATACACTTAACTAGGTTGTGAAAAAGGGGCCATTAGTTCCTCTAGTTTGATCTCAGATCATTAACTCCACGCTACTGCTTTCCTTTGCCGTCTTTTATTCTCCTTGTCCTTCCTAAGTGTTGCTTGTTTTTTAGTGCTCTGTGTATCCTTTCAGCAATAGTGCTAGCATATTTATTATTATTAATTGGCATATGTGCAACAAATGTCATGCAAGGATCACAGAAGCTGTTGCCTTGGAGAAAGTGGTGTATTTATCCCACATGGGGAATCAGAGGCACCAAAGAAACCAGATGGGCATCAGCTGCAGGCATGCCCTGACAGAGCTGCTCGTGATTCCTTCCTGAGAGGCAGTTTGGACCTTGCAGTCATTGACACATGCTTGCTTTGAACTACTTCAAGTGTGCCCTGGAAATCCAGGTCTTTTTTCCAGCAAACCTGACAACTCTCCTGCCACCTTCAATCTTGCAACCCTCCCCATTATGTTACCCAAAACCCCCAGCCTGCTGTGGGCTGGAGCAGTGCTGCAAGGCAAAGAAGGGAAAAATAATAGTAATAATAGGAGAGACCTGTTCTGGAGATGATAATGATAATAATTTTCTCAAAGTGTCATTTCAAAGCTGCCTATCTAGGTTTAAAAGCAAGGAAGGCAGAAGGACCAATGCTGGGGCTTTATGCAGACTTGAGAGAAAAAGTAAAATGAAGAGGACAAAAAGGAAGGCTGAAATCCCACTTTATTATATTTTTATCCCACCGAGCTGCCTCTCAGTCTTGACGGGGGACAATAGGCACTTGTTCCCAGTAAATGTCTCCCAGCCAACAGCCTGTGCTGCAGAGAGGACTGGGAAGGGGCTCCCAGGGGTTCGCCCATGGCCGTGAGCCCCCGGGACTCAGCTCAGCCTGGCCACTCACCCGTGTCCCACCACACCAGGGGAGTTTATTTTTCCAGCACTCCCACTCAGAAACATTTGGCGAAAGGAAAAATTGTGGAGGAGGTTTAGCTCAAGTGAGCACAAAAACATGTGTCCATGTAGTATATTGCTTGCTGAGTGGTGGTTCGGGATTTTTTTTCTTTCCTTTTTTTTTAAACATTACTGAGAGCTTGGGAATCATGTGAGGAGGGTGGGGGTGATACCTTTCAGATGGACACAGAAGTAAATACAAGAAAGGGAAATCTTTTATGCCTGATGCAAGTTCTCATCCGACTTTGGATGAATGAGTGGATGAAAGGTGGCAAAGTCTTAGGGAGCCTTTCAAATCCTCATGTAAAACCCCTATCTTAAGCTACCATTGTCACCAGCATGACCATCCATCCTCTCTTCTCATGACCCCCCAAAGTCCCTGAATGAGGAAATGGGCTGGAGTATCACACTATGTCCTCTTTTCTTGCCACATGACTTGGTTACTGTAGGGGAAAAAGGGACAAGGTGCAAGAAAATTGGCTCCTGGACTTTAAAACTGGGGAGGGAAGAACTGTCCCACTCCCTCCCCCTATCCCAAATTTATTCTTGCACAGAGGCTCCTCTCTACTGCCCTCCACAAAAGAAACATTGCTTCATCCAGAGATGAAATGCTGAGCAAACAAATCGCGGGTCAAAGTCTCCCACTCCTTCCCCTGCCACATTCCCATCTGCACATTTTCGTGCGCCATCCCTGCTGCCTTTTCCCATGCCCTTTGCGGGGAGCAGGGTGGGTATGCTGGCTGTCAGCACAGCGAATGCAGCTCTGCAGATGTGAGCTGCCTTTGGCAGGCAAAAGGGAAGGGATTTGTTTGGGGAACAGTTTGGAAGACTGGGCAGATGGTTTCCACCCTTCATCATGAACTGACATAGGCAGAATTGTTCTTGAAGAGGCAACAGTGCCATAGCACATTTTGGTGAAGTTGGTTGCAGGTGCTGAAGTCTGCATCGCATCTGTGCTAAGCCCTTTCTTGGGTTTGTGCAGGGGCAGCAGGGTGAGAAATAAATCCCCTCTTACCCCATGGAGATGTGTACAAGGAGTAATGCATGTGAATTTGTCTACCCTGGGATGGTGCATCCCAAGGAGGAGCTGTGAAGCTTGGCTGGTAGCAAGATGGGGGATGTAAAAATATATTAGATGAAGCTTCTGAGCATGCTGAGACAGGTGCTAGGAAGGAGGACTGTAGGGCAAAAGAAGGAACCACAGGATTTAGCAATTTTGGAGAAAAACAGAGTATTTCTCCAATCTGCCCTGGTGTGGGGCAGAGGGTTTGCAGAGTGGAAGGTGGTTGCCTTCTGGCTTTATTTTTTTCACTATAACATGGAGACCATTCACGGATCAAACCACCTTGTGAAGTTAAACCCATACCACCCAGGAGCTTGGAGGGTTCCTATTTATGTCTCCAGAAGGTGTGGTGGACCTGAGTGAAGTGAGCCTGAAGGTACTGCTGTGGAAGGTAGCAATGCAGAACCACTGTTCCATCTGCTAATCCCTGACATCTGTACTGCCTTGGCCAAAAAATCCATGACCCAGATAAAGATGGAGACAAGGGTTTGCAGGCTGGCATATTGCACTGAGGTTTGAGTACCTGCTGTAGCCAGCTGAATTCTCCTTGGGCTCTTTCTCTAGACAGTTATTTTGTTTTCTGGCTGGGAGCTGATACAAAGACAGTAAAAAAGAATTTAATAGTGAACTGACTGATCTCGACTTGATCATGCTACAGGCATGCAACTCACATCTCCGTCTGGGCAGTTCTGTCCACGAGACTACTGTGATACCCACATGTGGGAGAGGAGAGCTGGGGCCTTTACATGCACAAGCCATGCCCAGAATAGGAATCCCATGAACTGGTTTATAGCTGCTACAGCTGGTTGTGTCCTGGGTACTTTGCAATTTCACTTATTCCTTCTGTGGAACTGACCTGAGGTGGTTGGGTTGCCCTGGGGTAAAAAACAATGGTCTTGTGTGAATCCATGGTCCACAGGAATTCAGGAAGGAGGCACTGGGAGTACTGGAGAGAGGACCAGTTTACCTCTTCCTCATTCAGGTTGGTAAGATGCGGTTTTGTCCATTAGGGAATAGATTTGCTTCAGTGTGTGCTTTCTCCCCACGTGTGTGTTCTACAGGATGGTAGAGGATGCTTGCAGGACATATGTTTAATCTCAAACTACTGGATCCTGAATTCAGCCATGATATTCCATAAAATAGTACAGAAACTGACATATGAAAAGATCTGGTTGGGTGTCCTGACCTTCTTGTGACAGACTCTTCATCCATGTAGAGTATCAGTGTGGTTCCTGCAATGAAGATTTGTCCCCTCCAGGTGGTAGACATCTGTGCTGGTGTGCTGGGCTCAGGGATACAGGGGCAAGGGTGCCAAGTCTTTTGAAAACTAATTATTTGATTTTGTAGTGTGATTATCTTTTAGTGTTCATCCTCTCCGTCATTTTTGATGGTGCTGAGAAGAACCATCTGTGAAAGACCTTCCCAGAAAGCATCGTTAGATGTCTAACTTGGTCCTTGGGGGTTTTTGTTAAGTGTTAGGGAAACTCCTAACACTACTCTCCTAGAGTACAAAGCCCATCTGGGGTAAAAGGGACTAACTCAAACATTAGCAGGAAGATCTGACAGGACATAGTCCAGTCCAATCTCAGTGGCTGCAAGATGTCATCTCGGAGTATAATGGGTTTAGACTGATTTTCAAATGGATCTCTGTGGATGGATGGGAAATCCGGCAGAAGATGGGAATCCAACTGCATTATGTTCATCTGGAAAATCATCCAGGAACAACAGTTTATCTGTGGCAGCTCCCTGCCAGTGAGGTTCTTATCAGCTACTCGTCCATTGGCTCAGCCTCACCTCCTTTCCTGGGCATCCAGAGACTGTGTATCCCAGAGAACTGCTGGGATTTTCTATCTTACAAAGTCTGGAAGCTGGTCATGTTTTACATCAAGTGCTAATGGTGTAAAATCTTGAATAGAGCTGTCAACACGAGCTGCTGGACTATCTCAGCAGAGCAGGAGAAAGGGATATGACTTTTCATATCCCTGCCTCACCACTTCTGAGTTTTGCTGCATGGCTCAGTCAAACCAGTCCTTTCCCCAAGAGCACATATAGTGAAAATCTGACAATTTGGCTTCTTCCTGCAGTTTTTGTTGCTTCATTGGGTCTGACCTGTTGACTCAGCAGTCTTTCTTCACGTGATTCCCTTGAAATAGCTTCCCCCAGGCAGATGGCATGAGGATGGGACAGCCTCATTGACACAACTTCTCTTTGAGAAGCTGCCATAGTGGCTGCTTCCTCCAGGGTGATTCTGCTCTCTACAAGGTTTTTAACTTCTCCTAAAAGCATCTAGGAGAAAATCTTCTTCAGCAGTGTTTTTACCTAAAAGAGGGCAGCTCTTGTGAGCGACTTGGAGACACAGCTGACAGCCTTGTGTGCTGCACGTCATCTGGGTCTTGAAAGCATTTTTGAAATCTTGGATGAAAGGTTGCTCCTCCTGAAGCATCCCTCCTTCTTCCCATCGGACACAGTGCTGGCAGAAACCCTGAATATAAGCTCATGTACCACCTCTTATAATATTTTTAAAACCTTTCTAATTTAGACTTCTCTTGCCTTTTAGGGTTCCTTTTTTGAAACAAAGGCAAGGTTTTCCTGCCAGAGCCCAGGGTGGTTGTCTAGAGGAGCAGGGAGAAGTGATTGCTGCTGATGTTGGCCTTTGGGATGACCCTGCAGCCCTTTGCTTGCAGCTTTCTCTGCGCTCCGGCCCCTCTCTGAATGCTCCACACACCCCGGGTGCCAGCTAGCATCACTGTCTAAGAATGAGAAGTAATTTAGTTCCTAAGCAACCTCTCGCCTGGCCTCTTGCTAAAGAGTGACTTAGCATTTTCCAAAGGAAAAAAAGAGACTGTGGATAGGGATGTGTTGAAGCAGGTTCTTCTAATGTGCTTAACCCTCCAAATGCTGGATTAATGAGCATTGCCTGAGTGTTGGCTAGATGGGTCACTGCCAGTGGGGTCAGGGTGCTGTGGGAAGCCAAGTTGAACCCTTCTGGGTGAGTTTGAATAAGGATTAAAATCTGTAGCTGTTAGGAGTGTTTCTAGGATTGTGAGGACTGGCTTTGTCCTTGTTTGTTCTCACTGCTTTCATTTTTCTCCTGACCTTAAGGTATTTTGCTGTCTGTCAGTTTATTTCATTGTCCCTCCCACTCCTTCAAAAACCCAGTAAAGAAAATGTCATTCTATGGTGTGTTTCTGCTGTGGTGACTACAGGTTTTATTTCAAGTCCAGCAGTGCTTGAAAAATGGATGAGCAGGTCACATTCCTGTCCTAACCATCTCTGTCTCTCTGAGATATATTTCTACCACCTCCTGTAGAGTTGTACCTCAGTAAATCAAGATCTTTACTGTTTTTATCCTTCTCACATCCCCATAAGGCAAAGCTCAGGTAAACCATGATTATCGCGGGTTATTATTATGGTGCAGCCAGAGCCAAAGCACCAGGCCCAATTTGTACCTTCAGGATACCTGGCTTTCACAAGGGACATGCTGACTCCTGACCTGCTGTTTTCATTTGGTTCCTCCCAAACCTGACGCATTGAGGGTCTCAACTCCTCTGTTGAGCTGGGGGGTTGGAGGGTGAGAGGGTGTTGAGCTTTGAGATGCAGCTGCACAGAAGGGACAAGCAGCTTGGAACGAAGATGTAGGAAAAGAAAGGGAATCATCCACTGGAGCCCAGAATCAGTGAGGTTGGAAGGACCCTCTGGAAATTGCTTTATTCAACACCATTTCCCAAAGCAGGGTCACCAAGTGCAGATTACTTAGGATCTTCACAACCTCTTTGAGAAACCTGTGCCAGTGTTCGACCATCCTCACAGTTAAAAACAAAGATGATCCTTATGTTTAAATGGTATTTCCTGGTGGTGTTTTGAATTTTTGTCTTGCCCCAGTGAGACCCACCTCCCCGTACAGTTACCTAGCACATACTTCACCAGTTTGTGTATGAGGACCTCATGGGAGATGCTTTGAAAGAAAGCCTTATTAACATCCCGGTAAGAAGTACACCCTGCTCTGACAGAGCCAGTCATCTGCCTATAGAGGGCTGTCACGTTGGTCAAGGGTGATTTAGGGGTCTTACTGCAGAATCACGTGTGGTCAGAGGGGATTGTAGAAAGTCGAGATATGATTTAGTGATAACTGCAACAGATACTTCAGTTTTCTTGGAGCATTTCAGCCATGATAACGTAATTAAATTAAATGCTGTAGTAACATCTAGCAGCAGGGGAGGTGTTGCTGGGCAGGCACAGGACTTCTTTGTGGAGCTCAGCAGCATACAGGGGTTTGTCATTCAGGATTTGTCCCCGTGGCTGCTCCTGTAATGGGTATGATGCCAGCCTGTCTCTCCTGATCCACTCACATCCCTGTCTATGCCAGGGAAATGAGTCTCCTCTCCATGCTGCTGTACGTAAAGCCACAGCTCCCCTCTGTCCTTCTCTGAAATACAACATGCAACTCAGTTGATATATGCAGTGAGGAGCAATTAATTTTTTTATTTATTTTCCCCTACTTGCATCACTTTTTCAGAGCTCAGAGAAATAAGAGCGACAGCTCACTACACTGGTGAAGTCAACGGCCAAGAGCGGGCTTTGCCTGAGGAGCAGTTCTGCCAAGTAAAGTAACACTTTCTAACACAGCTGACTGAAGCAGAAGAAGACACAAGTGTGTCCTTACACTACTCAACAGCCTTGACAGCTCTTGAGGGTCAGGTTGAAGCCAGAAAGAGCAAATGGCAGATTTGGGAGTAGGACCCAAGCATGACCCAGTGATTGTGGATGACCCACTTTGCTGCAGCGACTTGCGTATATATACCAGGAAGAAACACTATTAATTTTTATTTCCCTCTATTTAAAAAAAAATTAAATGGTCTGGCAGAGTCAGTATGCAAGGAATGGGCAGGCACACTGCCTTGTTTGTTGGAATGGCTGACGGATTAAATTAAGGTTTAAAAAAAATTTAAATTAGGGAGGGAGAGAGAGAACAAGTGTTTTCTATTGGCAGAGTTCATTCGCAAGTCACTCATTTCTCTTGCTCTTCAGGGAGTGATAGGAGACAATTAGCTAATTGGTTTGGGGAGGTGACCTGTCAGTGGCTCAAGGAGGAAATGTCTCCTGGGCTATCTGACATAAAGAATATATTTTCAGCCCGTTGTGACAGCTGCAAGCACCCCCCATTAAAATCAAGGATGTAATGGGTGTAATAACGGCAGGCTTGGAATCCATCACAGCGAGGGAAAAGCAATGAAAAACCTGATAACACGCACTTAAATTGCAGCCAGAGCTGATATGTTATGTTGTCAGGTTGAAATATTTCTAAATTATCTTATCATTAGCACTGTGTAAGCACCCAAAGCCTTTCTGAGGTTGAAATGTGTCCCAAATTACCTTTGTAATTCCTTTAGTTCTGCAGCTCATCTGCCTTCAGAGCTGGGTACCTGCATGTCTTTGTGATGGAGCCAATGATTGTGTATGAAGTTGGGAGGACTTGAAATCTAGGATTTTAGCCCAAGCCATTGGAAAGAGGGTTGCTCAATTTGCTGAGAGGCTGTAGATTTCTCACATTTTTCTAGAAGTTCTCAGGACCTGTTCTCAGAGTCAAAGGAATGGCTTCTTGTGTTGGGAGGCATTTGGAGTAGGACCTGAGCTGAGATCTTTGAAATATCCCCTTCAACCTTCTGCCCCTAATTCTGTGTTTTTTGGCAAAAGCAGTAGGCTGAGGGGAAGCAATGAGAAGGAAAAAGTTTAGCCAAGAAGGCAGCGTTGCCCTCATGCCCTCAGACTCGTGCCTGCGCATCCTATCTACCGATCTTACTGATGTAGCAAAAACCAAAATACTGAAGTGAGCATGTTACAAAGAGAGAGCAGTCATGAGATAATAAGATGAAGAAAAGCAGGAAGTCTCCTTCAGCCCAAGTGATATAATTTTTCCACAAACAAAACTTCATTCATGTGAATGTTTCAAAGAATAAAATAATAAGAAAAGCAGAAATGCAAGTAGGGCAACTGCAGCTTTTAGCTGCCAGTGGTTGGAAGGAGTAGCAGGTCCCAGGCTGGTGCAAGGAGGTACCTGGTTTTCCTTAAGGAGGTGATTGGTCCTTTCTGAATATCAGATGTCTGAAAATTATTACTGTTATTATTATTATCATCATTATTGAGGTTTTGGGGATTTTGTCTAGCAAAGCAAGTTTCCATCCCTTCCCACAGTCCAACCATTCACTCTTATTTCCTTGTGCTGTGCTCCATGCTTGGATGAGACTGGTACAACATTTGTGCAGGAGGAATGGCTTTGCTCATGTTGGTGGGTCTGAGCTTCCCCACAGACAATGACAAGGATAAGCCGTGGGGATGCGTTCAGCAGAAAGTGGAGATCCGGTGCATAAGCACACCCCGTCTGGTAGGCTTCTGGCACAACTGCAGGCATCCTCCCCAACCCTGCTCTGCAAACCCCTATGGGAAAATATGCTGCTGGGTCTCCTGCATGAATGGGCAGGACTTGGTGGGGGATCCAGAAGCACTGGGTCAGTCCAACACTCGTTTGGTTTGATGAGTTTAGGCCAACAGTGTTTATGTGATGAATTAGGAAGGATGATGTTTTCCATCTTGGTGGTGTGTCTGTGTTGATGTCAGTCAGTTTCACAGCAGCACAAACAGGAGACTGTTGCTATTTTAATCATTGCTACACAAGACTTTCTCGTAAAGGTCATAAAATCAAAATAAACCTTGATGGACTGACCCATCATTAGTGGTAAAACCAGCTATGCACCACTCAGACATGTCCCACAGTAGGGCAACAGGACGTAGGCATGGTTTACTCGCACAAAAAACCCCGACATTTTTCAAATCCATTTATTTTTTATTTGTGTTGCAGAGAATTCCTAAAACACCTAGTTTACTTCCTTTTTCCTGAAGTATCAAACCTTGTTGAAGTGTATGGACAGCTCATGTTTACCCCTTTGACTCCCTAAAGATTACGAGAGAGAAAGAGTGGCAGAGCTGCACCGTGCTGGATCTCACAGGGACTGGATTCATGTTGAGAGGGAAATAGGGGCAAATGAAATAATTACAATCACATCAAGCAATTAAAAGGGGGAGTTTATCAGCATCCAAAAGAGCTTATTGCTCAGCCACCACTTTATCTCTTCATGCAAGCAGTGTTGGAGGCTGTGATTTGAATACCAAAAGGGTGAAGCTCTGATTTAGCTAACGACCTCATGCAATGTTTGGGGTTGAAATTCCCAAATCCCTAAATTTCCTTAATGGCTGATTTTCTTAAAAGTTTTGTCTTCAAACCCTGAAGCCAGGTACCTTGCCTGGCACCTGGGCCTGGAAGAGAGGCTTGTCTTGAGGAGCTGCACATCAGGACTTAAGCATTAACTCAGATGAAGGGCTGAGATCTCAATTAAAATAACAGACTGAGATGGGAAATTCTGGTTAAATCATTTTTAGGGGTCAGAAAAATTTAAAATTATTTTTTAAAAAATTGAAAAACTTTGCTTTTCCTTACTCAAGAAGAAAATTTGGTGGAAATGGAGAATAAAAATTCCTTTCTGGCCAGACCTGGGTACCATCTCCCTGGATTCACGGTATCCCAGGTATGGAGAGCTCCCCATGGGGATCTCTCTCAACTTTATTGATCACTGTGGTTAACAGGGGACCCCCTGCCTGATTTTGGCAAGGGTAAGATGGAGTTTTTACAGTTGTCTTTGGCTGTTTCCCTGGGCTGACTCTTGTCTGCTCCAAGAGATCTAACATTGGTCCAGACTGTTTGCTGGGAGGTGTTTACTGAAACCTCTGCATCAGGAGGTTTCTATACATACCTCACTCTGGGCTCACTGCAAACATCCTGCCGGGAAGAGGAAACATTTCCTCTGCCCCAGGATAACCTGCCTTCCTATAGAAAGAGAATTGATGTTTCCGGATGGAGCATGTGGATGTGGAAGAGGAGCCTGCATGAGCTCCTGCTGTGCCCCAAGGGTCAGTTTTAACACTGGCCAGAGTCAGTGGGATAGCTTCACATGTTGAATGGCATTTGGAGTAGGACTTGCATGAGGATCCTCCCTGGGGCAGTTTTCCAGGTGCCAGAAGTAGCTCCGGGCATTTGATTCCTCCCATGCAGCAGCTGTGAGTGCAACAGAGGTCTGTGCTGGCACCCAAGGATTGGAGCTGGATGTAGAGAGAAAGCTGCTGAGTGTCATGCCCTAGAAACAAATACTAAAAAACAGGGAAAACGGAAAGAAAGAAGTGAGGCAGAGAGGAAGACTCCAGGAAATGAGGTGATTTTTTGTAGTTTTGTGCTCTTTTTTTTTAATAAAACATCCAAAAAAAGATTTCCTGCTGCATTAAATTGACAACACAGGAGGGGAAGCTCTTCCTAAATACAACAAGAGCGGTTTGGCCTCACTAGACAGCTTCTCCACAGGGACCCTCGGGTTTGATAGGAGGATGGATCAGCCGGTTCCCAAGGGCACATCCACTGCAGCCCTCTCCTTCTCATTCAATGGCAATGGATTGAAACAAAGCAGAAGTGGCTCTTTCTCTACCCTGCTTTCCCTCAGCACCAAAAATACCTGAAGTCTATCACGAAAGGCAGTGGGAATGGAGGATGGGAGGTGTTGGCGAAAGGGAAGGGCTGGGAGAAACCCCGAGTCTCTTGCACATGCCTGGCAAGAGGTGAGAAATAAAGAGGATGAGATGGGATGTCTCACAGAGTCTGAGGGTGTTTATCTGAGAGTGTGACTCTCAGATAGGTGCCAGTGCTGTGAAGCTGGGTCAGCTGTAGGGCAGCACCTCAGGGAAGGCAACCAGCACGTGAAATAGTGTCGTAATTGGGATTTTGACAGTGTTGATGCTCTAGCATGGGCAAGTGGGAGTATGTGGCAGCATCTGGCGATCTGCTTGTCTTACTGCTGCTGCAATCCGTCAGTAGAAAGGGGAGCAAGGTGAGATCTGGGTTCAGAAATCAAGAATTGAGTTTTTCTTCTTGTCTCTCCCTGCCATGCCTGATGCTCATCCAAAAGGGCACTTCTTATAACCAGCTTCTTCATGTCCTCGGAGAGCCGGCAGATAAGAAACACAAAAGGCAAAATAACAGCGGGCAAAAAGATAAGGATGGTTCCCAGCTTCATCTGCTGCAGTACGTATTTCTTGCAAAGGAAAGAAAGATAGTAATAATGATAAAAAAATTGCTGTTAAGTTTCTAAAATACTCATAACAAAGGAGAAAAACAAGAGGAGAAGAAAATAACTTCTTTGTCCTTCCTGCTGGGATTGCATGGCACCAGCACCAGAGAGGTCACCACATTTTACTGTGTCACTGACAGCTTTCTAGGGGCACAGCTCCATTGCTGCAGCTCAGCCCCATCTCAGAAGACCCTCTGAAGGCTGAATTTCCAAAATGTCAATTTTGGTGACAACTTTTGTTGCCCTCTCCTGGTTTGGTACAGAGCCAGCCTTTGGATTGCTCTGGCTCAACACAGCAGCCAAAAGGCTCCCAGAGGAAGCCAATGCTTTTATGGAGGAGGAGATTATCTACTTTTTAATGACGTTAAAATATAGACAAAAAGCTTTGGGGGCATTGTTATCCTATCTGTTTCTCCACATCGGCCACAACTGGAGTTACGGGGTTGCTCAGCCCCATGTGCTGTGCATGTCCTGTGCTGCCTGAATCAGGGGGATGCTGTTCCCACAATCAAGTGATTTCAAAGTTGTAGGGATTTCTACGCCTTTACCTGGGACATGCGATACCAGCCGCACTTTGGGGATAAAGAAGAGGCTGGAGGGCCTTCAGCCATGACCCAGGCTAGTAGATCCCAGGCGGCCCTTGGGGAGACATGCCAAGTATTGTGTTCAGCATCCCCAAGCCAAAACCTCCCATATCTGAGCAGGTTTTCAGATCTTCCTCTGGAAAACCAAGGGAATTTACCCAGTTGGCAGATGGGAGATTGCTGCTGTCGAGCCACAGCTTTCTTGTATTCAGCACTTATGGCTGAGCCAAGTTGCAGGGAAGTTGTGGCACCTGGAGGAATGCCAAGCAGCTGCAGCTTTCAGTGACGGTGGTAGTTCTTGCACCCTCTCTGAGATGTAAATCCAGGAGAGCTTAAAACCAGTGGAGGTTGCTTGTGTGTTAACCTGAGTGTTTGAGATGAGGATCCAGCCCTAAATCTGTATTTCTGCTGCCATGGTGTCTTGGGCCAGGCTGCACCAGGTGTGACTGTTGAAATCACACCTTATTCCATATAAAACCTACATCTTCTTCCTGCTGTTTCAACCACTTCATGAGGGCATTGCTGTTCTGTTGCCCCTCCCCTCCCCCATCCCAGGATCCAGAGCTCTCTGAGAGCAGTCACATCCTCCTAGCTTCACTTTAAACTTCTTTAGTTAAATGATTCCTTTCTTGAAAAAGGAAAAAAAAAAAANTTCCTTGAATTTCTTCAAATTGAGTAAAATATTTGAACATATGAGAGACTGGGACATGCAGGGAGTGGTTGCTGGACCTGATCTGAGCTAAGCCCCTAAGAGTCTTATTCTGAAAAAAGCCCATCAGTTCTTGCTCGTGTGTGGCATCCTAGACAAGCTTTTCACACAGCCTTGATCGGCAAAGCCACAAGCATTTTATTCATCCTGTGAGGTTGTGCATAGGGAACACAGATCCTTCCCGGGATCCAGTTCCTATGTGCTTGTCTTGTATAACCTTGGATGGTTCCCGGACGCTCTGCATGGTGCCGCGTGATGAAGTAATGATAGTAAGCATTGGTATTTTCACCTTCTTGCCCAGAAGACTCCAGGACTCCCTGGAGGAGCTTCCCAGCTGCCGTAGGAACCTGCTCAGGGAGCACACAGGGGTGCTGAGACATGTGGAGTGGGAACACAGCTTTGTACAATCAGGGTGATGTTGTGAGAGGTCATAGGAGGTGAACGGCAATTTTTGCAAAAAACGGGATTTGAAATGGGGTTTGTTGCATGTCACAAACACTGGCCATATATCTTGCTTTGTAGTCGCAAATGGGATTAGTGTCCCATCCTAGAACCACTCTGCATTTCTGTGAGCCTACAGATGGCAAAATCTCTTCCAGCACAATGTAGGAATTGTCCCCAAAGCCAGGAACATGGAATCCTGGAGCCACTTGTGCCCACTGGGCCAAGCATAAAGCAGTCTTATGCCCCACAGCACCCCAAAACACATCAGGTTTTACAGCCAATGCAAGCTGGGGTTTTCTCAGCTGGAGATAGGGTTCAGGGTTTGGTTCTGAATCAGCCATGCTGGGTTGATGCAGTGATGTTCAGCTTTCCCACTGCTGCTTGGAAATGCATTGGGAATCCAAGGGGGTAGTTAACTCACGGAAGCAATTACTGGAGGCCTTTTCCACGCAGCTCTGAGATGGCTGATGGTAAATACAAGAATATCAATATTGCAGAGCGGCCACAGGGTTGGAAGTCAGTGACGCAGCAAGTGTTTGGCATTTTAATGCCGTGGAGGAGAGGAGGGAGGGATGAGGAGCCAAAGACGTGCTGTTTGCAGGTAGCAACATGCTAACGAGTGAGTGTTGGAGCCCCATCAGTTCCTGAGGCAAATCGCAGTGTTCAGAGGGTTTCAAAGCTCTGTGCCATCATGGAGGGGGTGGCATCTCTATAGAGACTCTGGGAGCACCAGTGCCCCAGGCTGCACAACAGCACCCTGGTGAACCTGGTGCTACCTCTCCCTTTTAGGAAAGCATCTCTGTGGCACCTTAATTTTGGTAAATTAAGGCAGAAGCAACTGCTGGGAGTTGAAAGCCTGGCTCTAGGCATCCAGTAAGTCCATGCACTGCTGTCGTAGCTCCTTTGGAGATGTCCCTCTGTGGCCACCAGGCAGCTTGCCTGCAGCAGGGCAATGAGGTTCTTTCAGCAGTTCTGCCTTTAAGCAAGAGCTAAGAGCCAGGTCTGGGAGGATACAGGGTGGTGGGGATGTCTGCTGAGGTAGAAAATGCTGGTTGAATTCTACCCAGAGCACTGTGTGAGTAACAAAAAACTGGGAAAAGGGTTTTAATCTCACCTGGAATGTCCATGTTCATTCCTGATGAATTTAAGGGAGGGAGCAATGTCTCCTTGCCTGCCATGAGCAAATGTGCTCGGCTGTTTTCAGCCCCTTGCCACAAGCCGGGTCTTGTACTGGCTGTTTACCCCCATTGTTATCCATTCTTCATACCCAGCTCTGCACAGACAGCCGTGGCTTGGGATAATTCAACATTCTCTTTCCCTAATAAAGCAAGAGGTCAAAACTGGATGAGTAAAGCAGAAACTTGCTCCTTTGGGGCAATTTGAAAGATTCTCTCTCTCATAGTAAATCCTGGTGATTGCAGATGCTTTTTTTTCCCATGCAGCTTTCCCTCGTATTTCTGTAGCTGGGTAGAAGAGCTGAAATTGTCCCAGGGAATTGTCCCAGGTGGATGCACCTTCACACAACTTCCTGACACATTGACATCCATCAGCCCATCAGAAACAGGCACAGGAGTGTGCCAGGCAGACCTCAGCAAGTGTGAGTCACTTCTCCTGATGGAAGACAATATAGGATGAGGCATTAAGGTAGTCCTCATTCCTGAGCATGAGCAGGGGAAACAGGTCCCTCACTGGCCAGTGTGAGCCCAGCCCTGCTAAAACTGAGACTGGGCTTGTTCACCTTTCACCCTTCCTGCCCCATCATCCTCTTGGCATGTCCAGCATGATAATAAATTCAGATGTGTTAAATGAAACAGCTGTGGATTTGCAAAGAAGCTGAATTCAGGTGTTTTCCAGGGAAAGCACTGCCCATAGACAAGGCTGGGTTTGCAGGCTCACTGCTTGGAGGGATAGAGGCATGGCCCATCTCCAAGGCATCCCTTGGGAAGCCCAATATCCCACTCTGAGATTCTTTCCGAGATGGGACATGAAAATAAGTGAAACCTGTTTAGTTCTTACAGGCAAGATTTAATCACCTTAAATTATTCTAAGTGGATGGGGAAGCATCCTGTGATCTCCAAGCCAAGCAGGTCACCTTTAATTTCCTTTTCCTTCCATCAATAATGCTGGTGGATGGGTGTTTGATTTATTAAGCGCTGAATAACAGGGCTTTCGTGTGTATTGCTGTCAGAGAGATAAATAGGCCCCTTTGAAGGCAAGTTTCAGAGAGGTGGCCGTGACTTTTTGAATATAAATATCCATAAAGCAATGCAGACCACCCCCTCCTTGGACATCGACGATCATTCAGACTGGATACGGCTCTTCCCCCATCCACCCTGGGCCCCATAACGTGCTCGGAGTGACGATCCCCACCGTGCCCTGCTGGGAGGATGATTAATGCCTGCAAAGTGCTTTGAGAACATCAGATTAGTAGGACAGAGCCTCATTATTATATTAGCAATCACCGGATCCTTGGCCTTTTTCACTCTCAGCGCACTTAGAGCCGCATCTAAAAGCCAAATGGTGTTTACTAGCAAACCTCTCTGCATTTGGATACTTTGGGGAGGGCTTTTTGTGTTGTTCACAGGTTTATTTTTAATGATGCACCTGTGGTCCAGACTCCTCCAGGGTCCCCACAAACCACTGCCCTGCTTTTCATGCAAACACTGTGCAGATTAAAAATAAAGACCACTGGGTACTCACTGTTATAACTATAGAAACCAAATATTTGCTTCAACTATAAAAGGCAGGAGTGTTTATGAGTACGAGGCAAAAAGGCATTTCCAGCTGAAGTGGAATGTATTTTAGTTCTGCAGACTATTTATAGATAGGCAGCCACTCTAAATTTGAATCTTCCCTTCCGTAAGCAATTTTTTTGTGCCTACTGGGATATATCCTCGTCTAGGGTTTAGCAACATCACTCCAGGGAGTCAAAACAGTTTGGAGTCACCCTATGAGACATGAGACATGGTGACTTGTTTTGGGGGGTTTCTTTGGCAGTTCTGTGAAGCCACATAAGTTAGCTTGAAAGATGAATAAGTATTTCCTTTGACTGTAAATTAAATATTTTGATTTGGAGCTATTGTTTTAACCCTTCCAATTTGAAAGTAAGTGTGACTTTGAACTGAAAAATCCAAACATAGTTATGAAACTCTAAAATTAATTGTTTCAGGAGCCTGGAAGGGAAATTAAAGGATGTTTTTATCTAACCAAAGAGAAAAAAACATTTGCAGAATTATTATGAATTAGCAAAACATCTCTTGCTATATCTTTCCTAGGGTTTCAGCTAAAAGACAGCCCTCATCCCTATGCTTTAGATTTGAAACTGGTGGTGACAGAAGAGAAAAACAGGGAGTAGGAGGGGAAGTGTGCTCGTTGAGCAACCTGAAGACCTGCTGGGAGCAGGGCTGCGTGGTGTTAGATGCCACTTGCCCTTGCTGTGGTGAGCACCAGCATCCAAGAACCTTCTCCTTGTTGGCATCCACAGATATGAATCCTGATGTAAGGGTTGTGTGTGCTTCTCTGAGCCCCATCGTGACACAACAGGTGCTACAGAGACCTAGAAAGCAGCTGTAAGGTGAGGGAGCTTCAATAAATTTGTGTGGAGAGACCCAAGCCCCAGTTAGCAAAGGTGGTGAGTGCCTACATTCCTGCTCATCCTAGTCTGTAAAACTCCCTGAGTGATTTCCCTCTTGTCCTTGGTGTTTACACCCTTCAAATATTTGCAGACAGTTGAGTTGCCAAGCCCCTGCTAAGCTGCCGTTAAGCCAAGCTAAACACATGAGCTCAGAAAGTCAGTCTCTCTGACTCCATGATAATAGTTTGCTTTGTTCTTCTCTGAATTTCCTGCAGTTTATTGATATTTTTCCTGGGATCCTGGCACCTGAACCTGATGGTGATACAGGAGGTGCCATCCTAGACGAAAACCAAATGATGAATAGGGAATCCAGGTGCCTGTGGCATATGAAGCTGGAAGGAGCGCTGGGTTTTGTAGGGTCTAGGTGCTTCCTGGTCTTGTTTGACTAAGTGGAGACAGGAGGTGGCCCCGAGGCCCCTTGGCTGAACCCAGGGACCAGCTAATCAAGGCCAGCTGTTAACCCAGCTCCACCCTGTTCACTACTAATGCAGGACCAATCTTTGTGGAGGTCAGTGGGTGCCTGTCTCATGGTCCTTTCTTGGGCTCATTCCTCCTGTCTTCTCCTTAGTGAAGCTATCTGAAACTGAGCTTTGCCAGATTCAAACCCCTCTGAAGACCTGCAGCATCAAGGGGATCTTCAAGGCTTCTCTCCCAACTCACCTGTGTGTGTATGGGCTGCTTTCTCCCATGGAAAAAAACCCTAATTTTTTAGTTTTAAAGCCTTATCTCTAGACATAATCATAGAACTTTTGAGGGCCAGACTGGGCTTGCTGGCAGGTCTTCCCAGTCTTCATTCTTCCATGCTCCTGCTGTTAAAATCTCTCACTTGATTTTGCTGGCTCTAACAAGGAGACACCCTTGGCTTAGTGTCAGACTTTCTTCTACATCCTGGGATGCTAAGGTTATCAGGAGTGCCCGGGTATGCATGGAGCCCACCCTCACTGCGACGGACAGCTGGTCTGCAGTGTTTGCTCAGGGTGGAGACCCCAGCAGGGTCTTCATTGCTCATCCTTGCTGGTGGGAGGGTGAGGAGGACACGCGTAGGCAGGTCAGGGATCCACAATGGGCTTCACTCCTATTTACACAGCTGCAGAAACCACTTGAGCTCGCAAAGGGCATCCATAGAGTCAACACAAACCGTGTGCAACAGGGCTGCTGCAGCTTGGTGGGGCGGCATTAGGCTGGACTGGGAGCACGGGGATGCCCGGGACGTTCAGGAAGTTCACAGCAAAAGCAAAGCATGAGATCCCCTGCACATCAGGAGGTGATGTAATAAGGAGTGCCTTCCCTCACACTCTTGCAGAGCACAGGGAATATCCTTGGAAAAACATATCCTCGGAAACACCCAGCCAAGGAATCTGAGGTATCAGATACCAGTGTGGACTCCCCATCTTTCTTTCCCAAATCCAACAGCCTATGCAAGTTGGGGCAGAAAAGGCCATGTACTCCATGCATTCTCCACCACAGCCAGAGAAGTCCCATATTTTATTAATGTTGATTTCTAAAGATGAAATGCCTCCAAAGGAGTTTGTAAATGGGGGCCTGTGCAGGAACACGGTGACTCTTTTATCACCTGTAGGTGCAATCCCTGATTGTGGCATGCCTGCATGCCCATACCCATAGCTTGGTCCCCTGCTCACTGCTGTGAGACAGAGATAACTGCACTGGAATACAAAGAGTTATACTGGTAGGAGAGACACACCAGTGTGTCAGATAAGCAGCAAAATACAAATTAAGCAATGCTGGGGTGGAGGTGCAGCACCCTAAAGCAGAGGTGAAAGCATCTTTCAACTTCACTGTGCACGGACCTGAGCCACCAGGTCACCAAGCTCAGCCTGCCCTGTCAAAGAATTTGGGGATAAGGGCTCACAGTGAGAGCTGGACCTGTTTTTCCCTGGCAGTCCATGCAAGGGAGTCCTTACAGCTTCTGAGCAAATCACTCAGAGAAACTCCATGCTCCCTTTGGAAAGTGTCTGTGGTAATCCACGACCCCAGATTGCCTGAGAGACACCTCTGAAGGCCACGCTTGGCTCAGCAGGTCAGGTCCTTCATGAAGGTTGGCCACAAAGAACATTTTCTTCTGGCCTGCCTGGTCCAGACACGGTGTTCCTGTTCCAGGATGGATCCCAGATGTGTGTTAGCATTACAAATACATCTCAAATCCCAGCTGCCAAGTCCTCCACCCCCATCCCAGTCCATCGTCTGGGATGATTAACACATTCTGCAATAAAACTCATCAGTTACTGCTCTTTCCACCCCTCTTTGCTGCAGGTTCAGGTTCCCATGCACTGTTTTCTACCTCTCTGTTTGCAGAACTGGTGCAGGCAGAAAAATTACTCTTCAGCCATCATACAACTGCACTTTCCACCCCCAAAGTATTTTTGCAGATGGCAGTTCAGTCATTTTTTGTAACATCCTTCTGAGATTGAGTCTTTATTTGATGCTTGGAAAAAGGTGGCACAACAGGGTAAAACTCCTCTCTCCAGGGGTTTTTGACAGATTAATGGCAGCTGCAGCATTGGATCTCACAAACTCCTACTTCCCAACCTTGCATTCAGCATTTGGCTGCAGTTTATTCTGTTCACTCCCATTCTGTGTATTTCAGCTCATCTAACACCCAGGATATCTGAGCTTTATGAAACTAAGAATAAGCAGGAGTTAATGTGTTGCATGTCTATCTCCAAGGTCCTTCCTCCAGGTCATTTCTTTAGGGGTGAAATTGGTGATAGTTTTTAGGTGTCCTCATGAACCTTTCTTTGCTTACTCCCTTAGTATCAAAGTTATTTGGCAGTCCCTTTGCTTGAGATAAAGAGCATCACATGCGAATGAGCCACAAAAAAGCATTTGAGCTTTAATACAGTCCCTGGCAGGAACCTGGTGTGATAGTCAGGGCAATGAGCAGGGCACAGGATGGAGCTCCCAACCCCCCAGGTTTGAAGGCACCTTGTGGTGTCTTTTTGTCATCGCTGCACTTTCCAGGTGCTTTCTTGGTGATGAAAGGAAATGGAGCTTTTGTGTCCTCTCTAATAACCTGAGAGTCCTGTAGAGTCTGAGCACTTTGCAGGCCGCCTTTCTGGGAGGAGAGCAGCTTTATCTTTATGACACTAATGGAAAAACAAGACCTAATGACGGCTAACCCTGCTCGTTTCACTTACAGGGCTACTTCTGGTGCTGAGTGGTGTTTGTGCTGTCAGTTTGGCTTTTGCTCAGCAGAGCCCTGCTCCTCCACATCCCATAGGAGTTTGAATCGGGGATTTCTGTGGAGCAAATCTAGTGATTCTCTTGCTAGAGAAACACAGGAGCAGGTAAGAGGAGAGTCTGAGTGTAGGTCTGGACACCTTTGACTGGAAGATGGCCCGGATGCACCTTTGCTGCCTCATGAGCAAATCCCACCACGTGTGGATGGGTTCATCCACCACCCTTCATCATGTTTCCATTTAAGTTGTTAGAGGAGGCAACATGGGGAGAAATCAAGGTTTCTTTCCCAAACCCACAGGTTCAGGGAGGGATGAGCACTGCGTAGGAAGGGGGACCAGGAAGTCTTGTTTCTCTGGCTGTGTCCATGTGGCGTATGGGCTGAATGTTTCCTTTGTGGTTTGGTCTGTGAAGGCTTGTGTCTAGCCCTTTGCTCTCGTGCCAGGGAGTCCCGGCACTTCCATCCTGGAGCTGTCTTACTGAGACAAAGGACATCAGTCTGCGCACAACCTCCCCAGCTCTCCCTTTTGCCCTTCTGATGATTTTGTGTTCGAGTGGAGCATGTTTAAGTGGGTCAACAAAGAGGTCATTTTTCCCAGTGCAAAGTACCCTAATAAATTAACCAGTGAGAATTTTAATAATACATGAAAGGAGAGAGGTTTGCTACTTTTGGAAAGGCTTTTCAGCTATTGATGGGGTCAACAGCTGGGTCAGTGGCCGTTGGGATTCCAGTGGAGGGAGAGGTGGTGGGCATCATCCTCCAGCATGACCATATCCATGCTGTCAGGACAAAACAGAGCTACCCCTGTTTCAACCCACTGATACAAGTGTTGTTACTGGTTTTTGAACGCACATTAACGGGCAGATGGAGGAACTGCTATGGAGTGCTGGCAATGTGGAATTAGTACCCACCCTGCTGTCCACTCCTTTGAAGCCTGAGGCACATGGGCTTCAAGCTGGGCTTCCAGCTGGGTTTTCAAAATGAAGAGACTTGTGTGATCAGTCAGGGGAAACAGTAGACTACCTCAGTTGTGTCTGGCTGCAGCCACTTTTAACAGAATCATTTAAATTTAAGGAGAAAAGGCTTATCCACAGAAGCCACACAAAACAGTCCTGTTGATCTGATAGATCCTTAGCTGTTGTAAGGTGTTTTTCAGCACCTCAGCTGATTTACTTCCCTTTGGCTTCCTTGATTTTAAAGTCTTTAAACAAGGCAATATTACCATGATCCCAGGTTATTTTTCTGCCCCATCCAGCCAGACTTGTGTGCATTCTTCGGGTCAGAGTCAGAATATTTAATGTTCTTACTATGC
The DNA here is from genome assembly GCA_013389985.1 of Dryoscopus gambensis. Lineage (NCBI taxonomy): Eukaryota > Metazoa > Chordata > Aves > Passeriformes > Malaconotidae > Dryoscopus > Dryoscopus gambensis. The sequence continues at coordinate 59,292 of WEIT01027189.1, forward strand.
TGTTGGTCAGACGGGAAACAGGAATGACCAGAAACCCTGTAACATCCCAAATATACAATTGCAAGAGCTTCTATAGACTCTAATTTTTAAAAAACAGTAGTGATGTGACTATTCATTAGGAGAAGGTTATCTTTGAATGGGCCAGCTTCTCATCCATTTGATCTTCTCATCCATGTTGACTAAACCATACTACTTCTTATCAAGTGACCTATTATGCCCTTGAGTTCCCAGAGCCAAGTAGACTATTTGAGCTCAGGAATATCTTCCCCGGGCTTTGTTTGCTGGCAGAAGGCAAAGGCTGGGGCAGACACGTGGTTAATCAAGTGCCTCAGCACTATGTCGATTGCTGTTCCTGAAGGCCATGATAGACTCTGCCAATGCCCAGTCATCTGCTATTGCCACACCCATTTAACCCTGATCATCTGCCTTTGAGGTGCTACCTTCTGGGGAAGGTTGCTCCTCCTGCAAGGAAGCCAAGGGCTTTCCTTGCTCTCTTCCAGATTCTTTGTGGGTGGTCTCTGGAGACTGCATCTCCTAAAGCCTTCTGCTGCAACCAAATCTCTCACTGGCCATTATCCCTTGAATTTCATAAGAGTTCCCATCACTGAAGGACCATGGAGAAGTTTGAAAATCTAGTATTTTAGGAAAAGATGAGCAGAGCAATATGAAAAACTCATGGAGGTCCAGGAAGCAGCTGTCTTCTCACCTTTCCACCAAACCATGGAAAAAGAAGACAACAGCTTTCCAGATCTAGGGAGAAACAGATTAGGTTAATCCTGATTAAGGGAGTTACTTCCAATCCAGAAGGCAGAAGAAATGTTCAGAAGGGACTCCCTAGGCAGCAATAGGTCGATGCCCTGCATCAGTCCTGGGCCAAATGGTGGAGCCCACAGGTCTGCTGATGGCAGGCGAGCTGTCAGGTAATGAGCGCAGTTCATACAGCCCCAAGCACCTGGCAAGTGAAATAAAACCTGGCAGATCCCAGGAAGATGTCACCCACAAATGGGGCTCTTCTTCGTGCTGTTTTTCAGGGATTATTTCTAAGTCTCAGCATTTCCCTAAGTGAAGCAGATCTAATGGCTCCTGTGGGGAGAAGCTGCCAGTGGCACAAAGGGTAATGAAACGGTAAATGTTGAAGACAAATTCATCAGACAGGGCAGTCTGGATCACTTGGCAAGCAGACCACATTTGAAAAAAATATGTTAGAAGACAGCCCAATGCAAAATTGAACATCAAAGGAGAAAGAAATAAGATTGTTCCTACAGAAAGGGGCAGTGAATCACCAAATGCAGGGTTTTCTTGGTTTGGTAGAAAGAAACTGCGTGAGCAGCTCCTTATGTGAGTTGAGGCTGCAGCAGGAACAGCTACAGTGACCTTTGATGTCTAAGTGAAGGGGTAGGAGGTGTTTATTTTTCCTTATGTACAACAACAGCAAAATGTGTTAGAGTAGCTGGCTACTAATGTTGATGCCGAAGAGGAAGAAAGGAAACATGACAGTATTGCAGAAATGGTGTTTAGCACAGAAATTCTTAGACTGGCAGCTGGTTAATTTCCTGGAAGAGATGAGAGGTTGGAATAGCCAGGTGATTGTGATATTTTCTCTCTGTGAACATGCTAAGGGAGCTGCAGTCTAGTGCAAAAGGACATCACGAGAGCCCTTTGCAAGATGTCAAACCCATAAAGTGACAGATTGGAAGCAACCCCCTCCTTGTTTTTTTCTTTCTGGAGGTGGTGGCTAAATATGAGGACAAATGAATGGTTAATGGGGTCCATATGGGCATAAATATGCACTTAATTAAAAGCCTGTGATGTAAAAGAAATCAGTTTACAATCATAATAATTCAGGTTGAGAGGGACCTTAGGAGTCCTTAGGAGTCCTGAACTGCCTGAATCTGTGATTCTCACAGGTATGGGGGAACTTGGAGAAGATTTCCTTTTGTAGGCACAGGGTTGTGGAACTGAAAGTGTTGTGAGGACTCAACACAGACCCCAACCTAGTGCTGTCACTGACAGATGTTTTGCCTACTGGGCACATCTGGAAATATCTCACTGTAGGAAGCTTGAAACCAGCAATCTACGTATTTTAGCTCGCCACTCTCGGCCAGCTGTGCAACAGGTAAGATCTGGACCCTTGTATGGTGCAGATTTAGGGTTGTCCCCATGTATACCCTGAATTATCCCCCACTGCCCTCCAACCCGTGAGCCCGTCTGCCTGAGCACAGTGCTTGTCAGGAGAGCAGTGGGCAGGGCTGCGAGCTGGCAGGGCTGAAGGAGAGCCTCGGGGAGGGTCTGTGTGTGCATGTGCTTTCTGTGAGTCTCTCCTGGAAACCAGTAACCCCCGCAGCAGGTTTCAGAGGGGCCTGACAGAAGGATGAGATAATTAAGTCTCCATGAGTTGCATCCAAAAGGGTGAGCTGAAAGAGGAGAGAAATCACTTTTAGCTAAGGAAAGGCTTTCACATGAGCTTACATGTTATGAAGCACCAGGGAATCCACTCATTAGGGTGCCCTTTCAAGCTGCAGGAATGAACCTGAGGCCCTAAAATCAACTGAACCATGAGAATCCAGCTGATGGGTAAGTGCCATTGGTGCTGATCTCCATGGAGCTGTCTTTTTCATAGCAGCTTTTGGCTCCATTTCTCACTTTTGCCCACATTTAATGTGTTTGGCCTCACAGCCTCCTGCCTCTCTGTCTTGCCAAAATGGAAACACCCACATTTCCCGGAGCAAAGCAAGGGCATCATGTGAAGCTCTGCCATGAGGGTTGGTGTGAACAGTGCTGCCTCCCTTGTGCCTTCCAAGCCTGGCACATTTGAACATCTGTAGAGGGTCACTCCCAAGTCCTTTTAGTGTGGAATGTTGCACAGTGGTCAGTGAGACAGCATCTAGGCTGGCAAGACTCCCTCCTCCTGCTCCTCTGCCTCCTCCTCCTCCTCCTCTTCCTCCTCCTAGTATTTTCCCTGTTATTAACAGTCTTCATTGCAGACATCCATCATCACAGTGGCACTCAGTGACCTTGGAGGAGATTTTATTCCTCCGACCTTGTTCAGTCTCCAGTTGGGGCCAGCTAAACTTGAAGCCTCCTGAGCATCCTTCAGCAACGTCATTACTGTGTTGCCCAAAGGAAAATCTCTTTTTGTGTGCCCTGAGCCTGGCTCCTGTTACTCTCCTGTGATGTCCTGTCATTCTTGTCTTAGGTGAGTGTGAGTATGTCATCTCCACCATCTTCTCCCTGCCACTGATGGCTTCCTCAGCATCTCTCCTATCCTGACCCTTTTCCAGACCTGTCTCACTAGTTCCTTGTGGAGAAGCCATTACAGCCCTTTGATCTTCCTCGCTGACCCCTTTGTGCCAGGAACTGTGATGTTGGCTCTGCCACCCAGACAGCTACCACAAGGAGGTGCAAAGGGTTGTCCAGCAGACTGTGAGTTCATCGTGAGCCAAATCAGGCTAATTTCTCCCACTGCAGAGGTTAGTCGAGCTGGAAATGGTTACAGACAATGAGACAGCTCATTAAAGTGGCTGAAAATTAACAAGCCTCAGAGCTTTTCTAAAATTAGAAATCATCCCTGGAAAGGCAAGCCTATCCCAAATAACCTGCTACAAGGCAGACTCCTTTGGATGACAGGAGAAACATCCTCACACTTTACTATCAGCTTCAGCCCCATGATATCTCCAGTTCATCATATCAAACCAAATTGGGTGATGTTTTTTGCTGTGTATAGAGCCCGTTAAGCTCAGAAGAGTCTCAGTATCACCTTGTAAGGCACTTTTTCTGCAGCCTTTAAGCAAAGGAAGTGGTATACCAAGGGAAGGGGAAAGCATCCTGACATACTTCTCATTCCTGATATCCAATTCTAAGTCCATCTGTATTTCCATCCGCCTTCACCTAAGAGATTGAGGGCAGAGCAGTTAAATTACGGGAATCACTGCTAGAGCTGACATGGGTGTATATCTCCAACTGATTTAAACTAAATCTCAAATTGGCTTTTTCAGATTCTTTTCTTCGTTCAAAAGTGCTGCTTTATATCAGCCTTGCTTTGAAACACAAGCAGTGATCAGTGTTTGGAAAGTGTTGACTGATAGGGAATAGATGGCAGCCCCCTCCCTGTCTCCCTCTGGGTCTCATGGATGCTCATGGATGTGGGACAAAAGAAATCCCAAAATGTAGTGCCCTGCCTGGCAATTTTCTCTTAGCCACACCCAAGCCTGGTGAAAGTAAACCTTGTCCTCTCCTGACCATCTTTTTGGATGTCACAGAGGGCTGGAAAGAGGTGACACAGGGTAGGACAACAGCCACAACGTCCAGGAGAAGGCAGAGGGGACATGTGCAGTGCTGTTTTGTCTCATGAAGCCCGTCCCTGGGCACTCATGGGGTGAGGCATCTGTGCAATGAGCTTTTTGTGAGCAGAGACTGGTGTACATTTGCCAAAGGAACCTGGGGCAGGAACCGTGGCTCCTGCCAGCACAGAGTGGGTGCTTTTGGAGCAGATCCCTGTTCACAGAATCATAGAATGGTTTGGGTTGGAAGGGACCTTAAAGATGCTCTAGTTCCAACCTCTCTGCCACAGGCAGGGACACTTTCCAGTAGACCAAGTTGCTCTAAGCCCCATCCAACCTGGCCTGGAACACTGCTGGGGATGGGGCATCCACAGCTTCCCGGGGCAATGAGGGTAGGAATTCGAGGTAGACCAAAGCCAGGGGTGAGGGAAGGGAAATTGCTGACAGTGCTGTGGAATTTATTTTGCTCTTGTGGAGGCCAGAAAACTAGAAAAACTCAGTTATCAAAATGCTTTGCTCCAAGTCATTTATTCATGCTGCGTTCCCATGTCCAGCCCTGCTTGTGTAATGGCCGGGAAAGCTCTTATCAGAGACTGATACCAGAGTCTCAGGAGGGAAAAAAACTCTCTGAGCAGTTTGCTTTTGCTTCCAGAAACCCAAAGCTGAAAAAGCAAACTAAACTCTGCTCTTGCTGTTGGTGAGCTCACATGGCATGGGCTGACTTGCTCTGGTGGGCTGGTCGGCTCTTGAGTGCGGGGCTGAGTGTAGTCAGTGGTGGCAGCTGGGTTTTGCAAACAGACTTAGACGCCACCAGCCTTGATGTGCATCATGTGAAATATGCATGGCTGTAATATCATAATGTATGTGATAAGTGAAATATCACATCATAGGATGCTGGGAGATCCTGTTTGGTTGCTGCAGCCCCGCGTCCTGCCAGCTTTCAACGAGGCCACAAGGTACAAGCCTGGGTATCCTGTAGATCCCCAGGGAGCCACTGGCTCTGTCTATCCCACTCAAGTACACCCACTCACCTGCCTGCACCTCTTCTGGGTTGTGCTCCAGTGCCCCACAAAGGATGTGCCACGGCAGGGTGGTGGGAGGGATTTCAGCTAGGAATAACAGAGTGGAATAGAGAACAGGGCTGAATAGCAGGAAATAATTCCAGATAACAAAATCCATGCACAGTGGCAGGAATGCACTGAAGGCTCTGCACATGGACCATTTGCAACCAGCCCCGAGGCAAGAGCTGGGCTCCATATTCTTCCTGTGAACCCATTGCTTTCCCAGCGCCTTCCCGCTTGCAAAGGCACCATGCAGCTTTTGGCAGAAGGAATTACCCAGAAAAGGTTGTTTTAGTCAATGAGAGTAAAAAAATGCCAGTGCTGCCCACTTGCATGCTAAATGCTGTGGGTGGATGTGTGATGGGTGGCTGCACTGGTCCCACATCGGGACTCAGAGTCCGAGCAGTTTCATCAGGTCTCCACATGACAAATTCAACACTTTTGACTGGGAGTGGACCTGATTATGGAAGAGTAATTTAGATTTGGAGATAACTGAGATCAGAGGAGACTTTTGGAGGTCTCTAAACCAACCTCCCACTCAAGATGGGGCCAGCTTGAGGTTAGGGCAACTCTGGAGATAAATCTTGTTACTCCTGGTCCTGTCCAGGCAGGTTCTGAATATCTCCAAAAATGTGCATCACCCAATCTGGGGTTTTTTCATTCTATCCCGCATTGTGAAGCCTTTTCCTTACATTTAATGAGACTTTTCCATTGCTCCTCATACTATCCCCATGCTTCTCCCAGTAGAGTTTGGGCCCATCCTTTCTACACCCCACAGACAGAAGCACTCCTGGACCTCCCAGGGTTTCCCATGTCCTTCTTTCTCAGACAGTCACTGCTTGTCTGGTGGTGTAAGTACAGCCTCACTATTTGATATTTAGTTCTTCCATCCCATCCTCAGTCAGGCGCTCCAGCAGCCCATCAGAAATGCTGTCAGTGCCCTCACATCCCAGAGAGAAATCTTTATTTTCCTAAGATTGACCATGCAGCACAAGGCTACTGAAATCTTTCCAACCGGAGAACTCCCATAAAATAAATACAAAGGGGAATGTTCTCCTTGTGTCAGTGCTCTGTGGCTTGTCCCATTCACAGAGGGCGGAGGTGGGGAGCAGGTCCTCCAGCTCCCACCAGTGTACCGGTAGCTCCGAGCCATCCCACACCCTTCCTTCCCTGTAGCAAACATCTCTGATGGCAGGAGCTGGTTTTGAGGCTTATGATTTTTTAAATGATCTTACAAATAAAGAGGCTTTAGCCTGTGTTTGTGCTTCACCTCCTTGAAACCCCCTCTCACCCAGCCGTGAGTGATGCTCGGTGCAGGACGTCTCCTGCTGGCTCTGCTGCCCTTGGGTGGATGTCACATGCAGTGATTCCGTGTGTGCTCTGAAGCCTAATTACACCTCCGAGAGTGGGAAAAAAAATCCCGGGAGGGAAGGTCAGTTTGACAGCCTGAGATATGCACTGGGTTGGGGGGGTTTTTTGCATCACAGTCTCTCAGTTCCTCAGCAAGGAAGAGCCTCTTTGTACCCCAGCAAGGTTTCCTGTGCCCCGCAGGGTGTTGCAGCTGCAGCATGGTGTTATTAGTGCTGCCAATCACGGCTCCCCCAAAGTGGTGCTGATAATAAACCCACCGTGAACTCGTCCGCGGCTGGAGCGTGATTAGCAGGGAACAGCCTCCATCCCTTTGAAGGGTGCGAGGAGCGGGGTTGGGACCTGTCTGTTCCCAGCATCATGTGGAGAGGTGCTGTGGGTGGCAGTGGGCAAGGAGAGCCACAGGGGGATCTGGAAGGGCAGGAGTGGGGCTCAGGGAGCTCCTGCTTGCTCTGTGGCTTGGGGATACTGGGGCTGTGGGAGGGCAATCAGCCAGCAGAAACATTACCTGCACAGACAGAGGGGACTTCCTTGCTGCTTACAAATCTGCTTCCAAGCCACATTTCCTTTGAGTTAGCACTAACACAGGGAGGGGAGAGGTGTTCTTGCATGAATAATAAAACCAGCATCCTCCTGTCCATCAGACGAGATAAAAAGCCCCCGGGGACACAGAGGAAGACAACATTATTATACAGGTCACCATTAGGTTATTCTACAATCCTCCTGTATGGGGCTTCACTCGCTGATGCTGGTAGCACCAGCCACAATAGGGGCCCGTGTTCCTCCTGCAGGGCTGTGGGGAGGGGTGGGCAGGACGGGATCTGCCCCAGTGCCACGTTACACAGTCAAACAGCTGTAATTGTTGCAGATGGCAAAAACAGTAGCACCACTGAAGGACCCAAGACACTCTATCCCCCTTTCCCAGGGGTGATCTTGCCAGGATGGCTGAAGTGGTGGCAGCCTGGAGGGGACATCAAGGTGGCACAGTGACTGGGAAGAACGGTGAGACCTTGTGGTCCTTCTCATGAGCTCCTGAAGTGTGAACTCCTCTCTGCCACACCAGATGTGCCAGGAGCCAGAGGGAAAACATGCTCGATGGCGCGCAAGACTAATTTGCACTGCAGAGTGAAAACAGGGGGCATATGTGGCTGGAACAGACTCATGGCTTTCTGTGGACGTGGTGGCACCCCCACTGGCAGCTGGTGGCTGCAGGGGCAATGACAGGGGCCATCCTGCACCCAGGGCCTCTCTGGTTCTCGGCAAATCTGGGACACAAGCACCTGCTTGCCCTGTTCTGGGGTTTCCTGCTTGAATCACTCAGTCCCCAGCTTCATCTTGGTGTGAGAAATTTGTCTGATGTCATGGCTAGGTCGCTCATCCTGCCTGCCAGCTTGGATTAGATCCTGTGATTTGTGTCAGATCAGATTTTGGAAGGTTTATTTCACACTGCTGGTGTGCAGTGCTGGTGGGCATGAATTTGGTGTCAGGGGGAGAAGGAACAGGACAGAGAGTTTTCCTGGGAAATACACATGTGCTTCATTCCTCTCCTCTCCTCTCCTCTTCTCTCCTCTCCTCTCCTCTCCTCCCCTTTT
>WEIT01027189.1:67678-141567 GCA_013389985.1 Dryoscopus gambensis
CACATGTGCTTCATTCCTCTCCTCTCCTCTCCTCTCCTCTCCTTTCTTTTTTCCCTATATATGCTATAAGGGTGTGGTGGTAAAAATATTAGTATTTCTGATTAGAGAGATGTGGCTCAGAAGTTGATCCTAATTGAAACAACATCCCTTTCAACTCAAAGCTAACAGTCTCTGACTGTTTCAAACTCCTTACTTTAGAGCTAAGATAATACTGGGTGGGCCACTCCTATAGGCCCCACCAAGAGCCATCTCTCCATGTTGTCACTATTTGATTTCTTCTCAGGATTGTGGCACTTGCCAAGTTCCCCAGAGATGGATACCTGGCTTTACTGACATTTAAATTATTATTTTCCTTACCTCTTTTCTTTTTTTCCGAAACAGCATATAGGCTGGAACTCTCTGTTCACTTCGCAGAGAACAGGGAAGCAGAGAGGAAGATGCTGTCTGAGTGTTCCTCACTATAATCATGATTAATAAAGCCTCTCTCTGGGCTGTTAGTTAAAGCATTTGGATTATTAGGCCCCTGGAGGCCCCAGATTCTCTGAGCTCTCTGCCCTGCTGCCACCAGCTCTGTCACAGCATTGCACCATCAGGGCACCCATGGGGGACATGAGGGACCTCACTCCTGGAGTGGTTGGAGTGGTATCTCCTACCATCCGTGGTGGTATCTCAGTTGCTTAAGAGCAGCCACCTCTTTGGTTCGGCTCTTCTGGTTCCTCAGCCAGCAAAAGGAACAGGAAGGGTCCCAACCACTGCCTGAAACCCCCTGAGCATCCCTGCTAAGTACACTCGGCCAGTTAACCCAGCAGCACTACCTCACCTCTGCCAACCCAGCTCTCCATGAAACAACCAGCTCCAGGCAGCATCCAGCTGGAAAGAGCTCCGTTTTGTAAACTTTAACTTTGCCACGGCACTATTGAGGTGGAAAGCAATTGAGCAGCAGCTGCGGTTCTCAGCCCCCAGGTAGGACTGACATCACAATAGGAGCACGATGGGCACTTTTTTTTAACAAACAGGTCTTTAAAAGAAGTACTTGCCAAGTGTCAAAATATTTCTCAGTGATATTAAGGGCCTTTGGCAGCCATAATTTAACCGTGAAGGAACCTGATGCCGGCAAAGGACCGCACAGCTGGAAATTTGTGCTGCAAAGCACCATTTTATGGCTGTTAAGCTGTTGGCCTCTCAAGGTTGTAAAGCTGTTAAACAAACACAGCCCTTGGCTCACAACACGTGTCAGGGAGGCACAGTGTTTTGGCAGGAGCAGACTGATGGCAACAGGGGCTTCAAAAGACCTGTGAAGAAATAGAAATAAGCAGAGAAGGAAAATTCTCGTGGAGGATGAGATGCCTGTTGGCCATCACAGCCTCATGCTGGGAAGAAGGTGGTCTTGGAAAGTTGCTTAGGTTCACATGGAGTTGCATCCTCCCCTGTTTTGGCATGAGCTGAGATTGCCATGCACATATATATCCCACACATCTTACCGCTGTCATAGCTGGTGGTCAGTAGACCCTTAAATCACTCTCTTGCAGGAAGGTGATATCCTAGGGAAGCCTAAACATGGAAGATTTGGATGGTATTGATAGGTTTGAATGGGGAAATAGATGTCCCAGGAGGATAGGCCACATGCTGCAAACTACACATCCTTTGCTGCATATGGTGATGTGTTGAAGCAAGCTGTATCAGTGCCAAGAGATGCTCCAAGAGCAGCCACAGCCTGGCAAACACAAGCTGAGCTCTGGTCCCAATAACGGCACAGCAAATCCACAGGGAATAAATAAAATACAGTTGCTGAGCCCAGTACTCAAAAATCCAGAGAAAATGTCCACAAAAATAAGGAGGTTCCTGTCTGTTTCTTTATCGTTTACTTCCATTCTCTTCTAGTTATCATTGCTTATTCCTCTGGCTTGGAAGCTGATCTTAGGAGGCAGCAACAGCTGGTCCTGCTGTGGGGAAGTGTGGTGGGAGATGCCTCCAGCTGTGCTGCCTGCAGCCATCTGTCCAGGACAGGCACTCCAGAGACTGCTGCCATGAGCTCTTTTTCTGGGTCAGAAGCTGTATTAGAAGAACACCAGTGACTCTTTATCATCAGGAGGGCACCATGCAGAGGTGGACAGGGTGGTCTTCCCAGGCTTGTGGGGCTCCTGCCCTGTCCAGTGGTCCCACCCTCCAATGATACTCTACCTCCTGAAGCTTTCCAAGAAATTTTGTGCCAGCAAGACCCATTCCTTCGCAACCAGCCTATGTTAAAACTTACCCAAAACCACCAGACTGTGTGTGTTACACTGTTTCCTCTGCCAGATCTTGACTGTGTGGTACTTTCCATTGCTACCAGACAGACCAAAGAGAACTGGAGGAGTTGTGGTTCTCACAGTGGTGATAAAAAAAGAAGTCGTGGTAACATCAGTTGTCTTGCTTGCAGCAGTTCCTCCTGTTTTTTCCATGAAAACTCTAAATTCTGGAGTCTAGTTTCTGTACTTTGAGGGTTTTGTAGTGCAATGTCTCAGCCATGAAGGGAGGCTGCAAGACTGGAGTCCAAAAGGTTAGAAAAGCAACAAGCTAAGCAGCAAGAGCTGCTGCTGGATGTCTGCATTCAGGTGCTGGTTCATGTGGTTGCACAACTCCATCTTCTTGCAGTCCCCTCACTGATGCGTGCTCATGTCTTACTCCTGCCAGGTGGCTGCAAAGAAGTGACTCAGTGTTCATAGGAAGAAGCTAACAGGACATTTACTACCTAGAACTAGAAAAAAAATGTTCATGAGTTTGTTTCCCTATGCTGTGGGTGATCCATTTTGAGGAGATGGACTAGCAAATTATTGCTGCTGCCTGGTGAAATTGGTTTTTTCCCTCCCTGATGGACACAGCTCCACTGTGTCTATTTTGTCACTCAAAAGCAGCCATTTTGATGAGAAGTGGATGAGATTAAGCCAGAATCTGCCAGCCTTGCACGTCCTCTTGCTAAGCAATTTGCTGCTTCACTGCCTTTGGAAGATTGCACTGAAGTTGCTTTCCCAGCACCAGGAGCCGTTTTGAGAATTAGTGCAAAACTAATTTGATTACAAATCTCAAAGACACCAACAAAAGCTATTTTTAAACTTTTGAGAAGTATGGTCTGAATCAGACTGTTCAGGGAAAACATCACAGGAGTTTCTAACCCTTATTTCAGCCACGAAATTCTCGAAAATTGTGGAATCCTGGTGCAGTTGGCTGGCTGAGATCTAGCACATGCCCATCACCAATATGCAACGCCTGTGGTCAGCACCGGGGGAGCATCATGAGGGACCCAGCCCACCGCTCGCCTTGCTGCCTCTCTTGGGTTACTAAAGGTGTTTGTGGCTGTTGGTTCTTCCCTCTTAGAAATAGCGTGTACTTCCTCATAACCCAACATCTTATAATCATCAGAACTCCAAAACTGGTTATGTATAAAAATATAAATAAGGTAAATCTCATTCAAAAAGCGCCACTGTCCAGAGCTAGGGCAGGATGGTGGGGATCACATGCCCTCCCTTGGCATCCTCTGGTACAAACTGAGATCTGTGTTAGGTAATGCAAGAGCACTCGTCATAATTCACCATAATTATGCTTATCCACATACACCTCTCAAACCTTTGCTGCCTTCAAAGACAGCCTGAACAAGCTGTTTTAAGGACTGCGCTTAGATGTAATCCTTCCCTTTCCTAGGCCGATGGGAGCTGAGGCCTCTGCAAGGGAGCATAGCTCTGCAAAAGGGAGCAGCTCGAGGTGGTCCCTCACCCATGCATCCCTCACGCAGGTGCCATGATCCTCACACAGAGCATACCCCAAAAAACCACACTGCCCCCTTCATGGGATGGGGGGGGGTCACACCTGCACAATTTCCCCTGTAATTTCAGTTTCAGCATTTAGCACATTATTCTTGTGATTATTCCCCTTCTGTGGGCTCCCAACTGTGTCTGGCATGGGGAGGGCAGCAGGGCCGCAGCTCTCAGGACCAGGGCTGATGGCTGACATTTACTTTGCTGGTTTGCATCAAACTCTGCAAGCCCCTGATTCCATCCCACGGATAGTTTGGCCGGGGGCAGCCGCCAGCAGTGCTTGGAAGAATCAGTGATAACCTTTTCCTTTCCTAAGGAGTTACCTATGTGCCAGGGAGCAGAGGATGCTGAAAAACAAATGAAGCTGGGATTCTCCACGGGCCTCTCTGGCATTATTCCTGATATTTAAAAAAACAAACCAGTTCTCCTTTGGTTTTATTAGTCTTTCTATCCTGGCATTTAAACAGAGATGGGATTGGCATGGTCAGTATCTGCAGACACATCCTACGATGCTCTTAGGGGTTTTTCTGAAGGTTAGGGCACCCAGGGTGCTGCATCTGAAGTGCCTCAGCTCCTCCAAGCTTCTGGAGGGCATTTTGGCACTGCAGTGCCCGGTAATGCCACTGCACAGATTATCCCACATCACGAGGAGAAGGGCATTTGGGTTCTGGGAGCATGGCTGGGCTGTAGGGTAGGAGCAAGGTTCCTCTGAGCCCCAAGATTGACACCTTTTGGGGTCATTTTATGCTACAGTACTATTCCAGTATTTAATTCTCCTGGATTTTAGTATCAAACTGAAGAACTGAGCTGAGTCTGTGCACTTCTTGCAGGTATGTCTGAGCAGCATCCCAGAGCACTCCATGGTAGAGAAGTCTCGCGTCCCTCGGTGTCACCCTGTGCCTAGCAGTGGTTTTTCGTTCTCACAGATTCAGCAATGGGGGTCATGCTTGCTCTCGTCTTGGTTTCAGGCATGGAAGAAACGCTGGTTCGTCCTGCGCAGCGGTCGGATGAGTGGCGACCCCGACGTCCTGGAGTACTACAAAAATGACCACTCCAAGAAACCTTTGCGTGTCATCAACCTCAATTTCTGCGAGCAAGTGGATGCGGGCCTAACCTTCAACAAAAAGGAGCTGCAAGACAGCTACATCTTCGACATCAAGACGAGTGACAGGACCTTCTACCTGGTGGCTGAGACTGAGGATGACATGAACAAATGGGTTCGCAGCATCTGCCAGATCTGTGGCTTCAACCAGTCTGAGGAGAACACAGGTACCATTAGAGACAGGTTCATGGCTAAGAGCATCTTCTCTCCTGTCCTCCCAGTGGGCCCAGCTCCTCTTTCAGGTCAGACCTGTAGGAAGGGGGTGCAGCCTGCCACCTGGGGGGGGCTGAAGTGGGAAATGGATGGATATACGGGAAACTTCCATGAGGCTTTCCTGTCTTTGATATCTGAAGAGCTGTCTTGGCTACCATGAGAACCAATCACCTAATTCATCTTTATCCTCCCTAACTGTAGACCTTTCAGTCTCTTACAAGAAGCTGGTGGTGTTTAGGGACCGTTTTAGCTGCAGCCTTTGTCCCTATTCACCACCAAAACCCTTTGAGAGTGGTGGGAACCAGCAGTGAAAATCCCCCTTGTTCAGAGGTTTCAGTCCCTTGGTGGAGTAGGGGGAGAAGCTTTACCTGGAACAATTTTCCTCTCCACTGATGTTGTCCCCACTGCTGACAGGCTCTCATGTGAAGGACAGACAAACTTCTTGCACCTGCATCCCCATCTCTTCCTGGGACCCTCAGGGAAAGCACTGGGAGGGAGGAAGGAAAACTTCAGGTAGTTTATGTGCAGTGGTGGGACCTGTTGTCTGAGTTGTGCTCCACCATCCAAACCCAGTTGCACTTAGGCAAGCCTCTGCATTAAGCACCAGTGAGCTTCCTCTGCTTTCCCAGCACCATGAGGGCACACCTAAATCCTGAGTGAGATGGGATGCGGGAATGAGCCTGGGGTGCAGCTCTGCAGTCACCTGCCCATCCCGTTACATGTGGTAGCACCTCTGGGTATCTTTGCTTCATCTCATCCACCGTCCAGTCTCATCCAAGGGGCTCCAGGCCTGTGCTCTGCCTACATGAAACTCCCTATAATAACGTCCAGCTTGAATCTGTTTTGGTCCCTCGTGGAGCAGCTGCCATCCGCAGGAGCTGAAACCCTGCCAAGAGCTTGTCAGGCAGGACAGCAAACAAAGCATCGCAGCAGCGCGGATGCGATCTTCACTGACTGACGCATGAAACAGGATGTCACCTTGGCAATGGGTGCACAAGTGGTAGAAGGGATCCTTGATAACGTTGCCAGCCAGGTCTTTCAGGGAAAGGTCAGGCTAAATAAATTACATACCGTTCCAATGTCAGCAGCGCAGCCCTGGAGGTTCAGCAAAATTGTTCAGGCCCCTTTTTTAAGAGCTGTTTCATTGCAGGATTTTCCATTTTGCGTGCGTTCAGCTGGGGGAACTGTTTTTCTTCTCATTTAGTAAAATGAGCTTTCAGCCCAGCGGCAGCAAGATCAATACGGGACTTCAGTGAAATATAAATCTGGGCAGCAAAAGGAAAAACAATCTCCCGCTTCCAAGTACATCTGTCCCAAAGGGCACACAGGGATCATCAGGCTGCAGAGATCCAAGCACTATTCCCTGTAGGATCATGGAATGACATCAGCAAAAGAGGAACAAAAATCCCTATTTGTAACAGAATCGCAGCTTGTTAATGCTGTAGGGAAAGTACCCACTTGAAACAGTACCCAGCTGCCAAAGCGTGATTTTCTGAGTAAGCCAAGAAAAAGCCTGCAATAGCGAATGCAGCAGATGTGTCCAGATGCTGCAGCAAAGAGGGAGCATAAATTATTCAGGTCTGGTGCTTTGCTTTGGTCCTTGCCAAAGCAGTGACCCCATGCTCACCTTTCGTTCGCCATCCCTGCTAAGTAATGGCAAATAAATCCTCAATTTCCCAAAGTGGGTGATGTTCATTTGAAGAACCCATGGCCTGAGGCTGGGCGGAGAAGTTGAGGGATTGTTGGAGCATGATGAGCTTTGGGAGTCTTGTCCATCTTGGCATATATAAGCTCATCACGCATCCTTCGTGAGGTGTCAGCTGGATGGACTAATGAAACAGTTGTAGCAATGTTTGTAACTGTTCTGTGCTGTGCTCCCTCTTCATCACCTCCTTGAAGTCAAGGGTAGATGGATGGGAGAGGATCAAAAGTTTGTGTGAGATTAAGGCAGTTTCTGGGTAGAAACAGAGCTTGGGACACTTGGCATTTCATTCTTGGACCTTCCTCTCCTCATCCTCAAGCTTCTCTGTGCCTTGTGGCCTCTGCCTTGGAGAATGAATGAGTCGGTAATTGGATGAACCGAAAAGGGGAGGAAAAGGTAACCATCATGGGCAGGAATAGCTCCATGCTAATTGTAGCAATTAATTAACTAAACCTCCTTCTCCCAGAAGACAGGCAGCGTGGTGGAACAAGATCAGAAACTGCCAGGGAAGCCAGGGAAGCCACTGTGCACATTTTTCTGGTTATACCTGTTGCTGGATGTGTGACTGCTTTATACCGGCCCAAAAGCCTTGCTGGGTCTGGCCCCACAGCCAGGCTGTTCCCAGCTGGGCTGTACTCATATCCCAGCTGGGGGAATGCTCCCTCACCAGCAAACACATCTACTACAGCTGCCATCATATGCTGAATTACCTCCTCCTCAAAGGGACACCCCACATCAGCTGAGCCCCAGCCACCCATCACTAGTTTGCTTATAACCCACCTGGTGATGGAGGACAATCTCATTTTAGCTTTTGGGGCAGTTTGGGTAAAAGCCTGTTCTGCCAGCTCCCCATGATGGTAGGGAAAAGGCAGGGTAAAAAGGCTTTTTAGCGTGATATAGTAAGCAAATGGGCAACCTGGAAGCAGTGATATAAACTGGCTGCAAACCCTCTGCACCAGTGTGGGACCATGCTTAGGCACTGCCCATGCTCCCAAAAGGAGAAACAACTAAAAGGCAAACAGATTTACACCCTTTGATGCTTCTTTCCATTTGCAGCTCGATGGGAGAGTGTAAATTTTCTGTCACTTGGTTTTCACATTAGTCCTTCATGTCCTGTCTAGACAGGGGGACTCTCAGGATTAAGAAGGAGGCTGGACTTCAGGACGATTTAATGTCATGCTATGGCTCACTGCTGGTTTTGCTGATCTCCAGCTGCATTATACATCTGGTTCAGCGGAAGGAAGCTCGTTTCAGCCTCAGGGGCCTGAATGTCCATGAGGTGGTGGGTCCTGCCTGCTGTCCCGAGGAGCAGCTGCTTAGCAAAGCTGCCCCAGTGGCTTTGTTCCCTGCCCCGACCTGACAATAATTGCAGAGCAGCACGATTACATCTGCCAGGAGAAGGGAAATTAAATTGATTCTAAAGTGTTTACCCAGACTGTGGCAAAGCTCTTTGTTTCTGTTAACACCTATTTACTTTGAGAGCTAATTACTATTTTTGAACAAGCAGAGCCTCACAGGATCCCGGCTCCTCTGCGTGTCTGAGGAAGCCGACCGTGCTCAAGGAAAGTAGTTTTGCTCCTGTCTCAGTGCTGCCTAAATGCTGCAGTTTGCACTGCTGCCACCTTGAGTGATTCAAATACAACGGGGGGAGACCAGCCGGGGACCCAGGGCCACAGGCTACATGAGAAAGGCCAGCGCGTGGGTATTTCAAACCATCTGCATTTTCCCTGCCCTAGTGGGCAGGCAGCCAGGGCTCAGCTGTGAACTGGATTTTCTCATGTACTTTGTTTGTTGAAGTTAAAAAAAAATACCAAATCCCACTAAACACATCTCATGTGCCATTAACCCTTTCTGGAGTTGCTGCTTCAGCCAAAACCCCTCCTTGTCCCATCCCCAATACGACAGAGATGCAGCTACAGCAGCCTGTAGCTTAATTTCTCACAAACCAGCATGTGCCCAAGCAGTAAGCATGTCCTTGCAGGGGACCTGTGCAAGGATTAATTATTTTGAAGCAGTCAGTAACTTTATAAACTTTATGTCAATTTACCATGCCACGCCCAGCACCTCCCTGGAGCTTCTCTTCTACCTCCTCCATGGAAAGGGGCTCTTTCAGGGGCTTGGATTCGTGGGTGCTGAGCAAACACGAGTGGGAGTTTAAAAGCTGATTTATGCACATCATTAATGCCCCTGTGCTAGAGGTTTAACCCAGACATGGAACCAGGGAAGGGAATATTTGCGGGTAAGTAGATGTCTTTGCTCTAAGCTGAAAGCTCCCTCCACTTGGAGAGGGTGAGGAAGGCGTGGGAAAAGGATGGCACTGGGCTCCTGCCCTGATGGGTTGTGTCTGGCAGCAGTAGCCTCTCCCACCCAGTCCAGGCATGTTGGTTTTGTTGTTTGGGGTTTTTTTTCCATCTGGGACTAAATTTCTTTTATTTATTTCTCTGCTTTCTGTCAGGGAATTGCTCCAGGGCAGTTCTGGGTTCTGGCTAACTCCCTGCTCCATCTCCAAGGCTTGGTTTTGATATTTTACATCATGACAGGGATCAATCCCCAGCAATCCCAAGGCTTTTACTGTCTTGCTGAACATAGGTCAGGGCTGAGCATTAAAGTTTGATGGAGATATGTCTCTCTTTCCTGCTTCAACTCGGACATGCTCATTCTAGCAGTTTAATGGATCAGCGTCTGGATACCAGTCACTTTCTGCTCACGCTGGTGAGATCTGCACCTCATATGCATGGGTCTCTTTGGCTTGGTGCTGCCCCAGACCCTCCACCAGTTGCCCCCCTTCCAGCCCATGAGAGCAAATTTATTGCTCTCACTTGACTTGCTTTGGCTGGGGGTCCAATATGGGCTGCTGGCTCGTTGCTCCCCAGCCTGCTGCCTGCAAGTCTGTATTATGAGCCTATCTGGCTGCTCTTGCACCCTCCTCACTTCTGTCCCAAAAACGTGTTTGTCCCAGCATCAGGCCAGTGATACCTCCAGCCCCATCAATTCCTTGCAGCCGGGTTTGCCTGGGTGTTTGCCCAACAAAGGGAACTCAAGATGGACCAGAGAAGAAAACAACACAGATACCCCCGAAGACTTGTTGGGAGGACAGGAGCTGCCCAAAACTCAGTGAAGAGGCTGTGGGCCGCAAGACTTGAGTAAAACCAGGTTTGAACATTGTATACCACCCACCTCTCCCAAACATTCCCTAGTCACCAGTGTTCCCCATCCCTGCATGCAGGAGCAGGGCACCAGGGAGCCCATGCAAGGTGACAGTTCCTGCACTCCTGCCACCACTGCCTCTCCCATGGCCAGGAAGAACCAAAGCAGAGAGGAAATACTATTGACTGCCACAAGATCAGGTACTTCCTTGCTATTGTGCTTAGCACATGCCTCCTTCCTTCCCTACTTGTGCCCTGGAGGAGTTACAAGCCCAGCGTCCAGCCAGGGAGTGTGCAGAGTCTGAGGAATGTGGGATGAGAAACGGGGGCAAGATAGGACATGTGGGGATGCACCCAGACGCTGCTGTGCGTTGTTTTGGGATCTGCAGGCAGCACCGCCACCTAAGGGCAACAGAGCAGGCAGCCCCTTGTGGAGCCTTGTGCCCTCAAGTGGGCCACAACTTCATGGAATGATAGAATGGTTTGGGTTGGAGGGGACCTTGAAGATCATCCAGTTCCAACCCCTCGCCTTGGACAGGTACACCTTCCACTAGACCAGGTTGCTCAAAGCCCCATCCAACCTGGCCTTGAACATTCCAGGGGTGGGGCATCCACAGCTTCTCTGGGCAACCTGTGCCAGTGCCTCACCACCCTCACAGGAAAGAATTTCTTCCTAATATGTAATTTAAACCTTCTCCCTGTCAGTTTAAATTCATTCTCCCTTGTCCCACTTGGCTCTTTAGCTTCTGTAGACACAAGTCAGTTGGTCTTGACTCGATCTTTAAGCTCTGGTGGGAGTTGTACTTGGATATCAGCTCACATGGAGGCCAGTCTGTCCCCTGGCAGACACTACAACAAGCAATGAACAAGAGTATGGTTGAGTTGAGCTTGACCCATGGGATGGAGGGGGCATATCTGGTTGGATTCTCTCCAGATATCCTACCTTTCCATGTTTGTACAGCTACCCAAAGATCTAATGTCCCCTGCCCCATTTGGGACTTGGAGGCAGCCTGTGTTGGGACAGGAATGTGGAGCCTTGAGCCCTGAACTCTGACCTGATGTCCCACCACACACACAGATGCAGCCTTTTCCTCAGTGTTCTCGTCAATACTTTCAGCACTGTGTCAAGGAGCTCCCTCTTTTAAAACACCTATGTCACATCTAGATCCTTTGGTTGCACACCTCAGGGGCGTTTAGATCAGACCCCCCCTCATTCTTTTCTACCATGTTCTGAGTGTTCCTAACAAGAGAAACAGCTGTGGCTGCAGATTCACTCTGGAGGACAAATGCAGATGTCATACTTTGGCCCCAGGTTTGACCCACCCTTGCTGGAATGGATGGGGGAGACCTGGTGGCCCCAACTAACTTTGCACTGGGTTTGTGGTTAAACTTCAGGTGTATGCAAGCACCTTCTTGCCTGAGTCACAGTTCATTCCTTAGCCTATCTGCCACTTTAAATTTGTTCCAACTCCCCTGACCCTGGTTTTCCTGCTCCACAAACAGCAAGTTATTTTAAGATCTGACACTGTTCAGCTTTTATTTCTGTGTAAACAATACTGGAGATGGAGTGGTATTGGCACAAAGGAGCAGCTTGAGAGCCGTTAACTGCCTGCTGTATTTTCCCCCTTTTTTCCCCTCTTTCCCTCTGGAGATGAGCTAGTTAAGGTACTGATGAGCCTGCTGAAGAGCAGAGCGCCACTGATGACCTGGAATTTGCTTCCTAGAAGCAACAGAAACAGGGAAGAAGTTCTTGTTGATCTCTACCAGCTGGTGAAGGTGTTCTTGCTGTGATTCCCCTGGCAGTTTGGAGAGGGAACTGATGCTGCTAAGAGTGAGACGCGTGGGTGGTTATAGTCTGTCCCCTTTTAGGGTGAAAATGGAAAAATATGTCTAAAATGAGGCTAATCATTTGCACCCTGAAGTGCCCATTTCTTTCCCCGGTTCTGCAAGGAACTAGGACTGATTAGCTCAGGTGTCCACTTTCTCCTAAAACTCTGCTGAGATGAATCCCACCTGTCTCAGGATTGCTATCAAGACCTCTGAGACAGCTGGATCTTCAATTATTTCATTTTCATAATTTCATCTACACCAGGTAAGGATCAACCCCCACTATTCTCCCATACCTTACTTGTCCCTCTTGCTGTACTCTGCTCTTCAGCATGCTGGGTTCCCAGAAACATTGCAGGACCAGAGTCAACACTGCACTGCTGTGGTGGTCACTGATACCAAGAGCAGGTTTTCTGCCCATATAGGTGCCAAGAAAAGGACTGAGGAAAGGATGCAGAGGGTTTTAGGAAGGGAAAAGTTTTTAAGGTATCTACATGATTAGAAAACCAAGCTTCTGGCTTCAGGGCATCTGATGTAATCAAATCTCTGATGTTTGCAATGCTTAGATCAAGACTTTCTTCACGGTTTGGGTTTTGGAAATTTAGGAATTTTTAGGATTTTGTTATTTAGATGATTTTATTGTGACTGCGGACATTTTGAAGAGATAGAACTGAAAATAATCCAGAAGATATGTGAGCCTTGTGTTTGCAAACTCATAACTCTGCCATCCCAGAGAGTCCACTGGAAGATACGTGTTAGTTGAGCCTCGTTTGACCATACCCAGCACTGATGGGAACTGGCAGAGGATGCAGCCGTTTGTGGGAGCACAAGGTTTATAGGCAAAAAATGCTCTTATCTCACTGCAAGTAATAAAACCATCAACCAGCAAAAAAGAAAATTTATGCTCAGCTTTCAAAAAGGACCAACAGCCAAGTACTCCAGCTCTTCTTGACTGTTTCCCAGCTGGCGCCCAGCTCAAGGGTCTCCAACTGGCCTCTTCTGAAGATAAATACAGAGCTGGAGGACTGGCGCCTTTGGGGAAAATCCTGCCCTTTCCTGGCCAAAGTCCCACTGGGTTAGCTGAGCTGAGGCTGTGATTTGAGCTGGAAGAGAAGGAAGAAATGTGAAGTTCAAGAGGTTTGAGGTTTTTTTAGAACTAAAAGCATTGCCCAGCCTTTCCAGCACAGGTTTCCTAGCAGAGATTGACAAGCTGAGTTCACGTCTCAGCCCTGGCCAGGGCTGTCTCCTGGCCTGGCACCCAGAATCAGAAACTCATTTAACATAATTCTTTGTTTTGTAATTGGCTTTTATGGCTATGAGCCCTGTCAGATGAGCTCTGTTAGTTTAATGGGCACAGAGGAATTTTTAGGGTGACTTGCTGACCGTGGAAAAATGAGCGTGGCAGACGGTATCAGCAGTGCATCAAAAAATAAAACCATGCAAAGCCCTTGGAAACAAAAACAGCTGATGGACTTGGAGTGAAGTGACACTGTCTGAGCAGAACTGAGGGAGAGAGGGAGGGAGGGAGGCATTTTTGAGTGTCAGCCAGCTGGGAGGATACTCGCAGTCAGATTCGCCTGCATTTGGATTTCCCAGAGGGATGTTGGGACTGTAGTAGCCCATGTGCCCCAGTCATGCGCTTTGGGATTCGTGGAGCTGCCATGAATCTGTGTCTGCAGAGTTTCTCAGGCATCAGGGCAGGACATGGATCCACAGGTGATGCCCAACACATAGGAACCAGGCTGGGAAATGCAACGGACAGAGAACCCCAAAATGCATGTGCGAGCAGGTTGGACAAGGGAAAAAAATCACCTTTGCAAAGGATAATTTTCTGGCAGTTTTTCACAGCGTGATACTTTTTTCCTCCAAGTAAATGTATTTCCCTATTTCTTTCCTCCATATATTTCACATTGTTCCCTCCAAAGCTTTGAGAGGGACCATGGTTTTATATGCCCTGCACACTGCTTTGTAAAACCTGATAAAAGCCAGGACAGATTTAGACTCTCATTTCCCAGACCCCAATGCCTGTTTGTTTGCTGGTTTGTATTGCTTTATATTTCCAATTAAAACCAAGCCTGAGCAAAGGGAAAGCTTTCTAAAGCCTTTAAAGCCTCCAAGTGAAGGCACATGGAGCAGGGAGGAGACATGAAGCTGTCGATTCCTGTGAACTTTCCATGACACCAGTCAGGGTTTGTTTCCAGACTAATTCTTATTTATGAATGCAGTAGCATTTATTACTGATTTTATCTGTAAAGATAGCATTTCTTCCCTAGATGGTTTCTATGCCTCAGTTGTAATTACTGCCTGCTCCTCAAACATACTTTTGATTTATTTATTGTGGTACAGTACCACAGCTGTAATATTGGCAATTACTTAGGGCTGTCGAGTTACACCTGATCCAGGGATGCCCCGTGAATGCCCTTTCCATGTCCCAGCTCCCTCCAGGAAGGCTGAGAACATCTCTCAGGGTCCATCACAGTGTAGATGTAGCCAAGAAACCTGTCTTCTGCTACGCCAGGTGCTGCACAAACACTGAGTAGAAAGGCAGCCTCTGCTGGAAAGGATTCATCACTAAGGCATAGTATAGATGTGTTGGTGCATCTATTCTCCAGTCTGCAACCATTTGTTGCCAGAGGCAGTTCAGCGATGGTACCTGTTTCCTCCCAGCTGGGAATGGTCTTTAAAGGGACACTTGGCCACAGGTCCTGAAAAACCTGTTTAGAAATGAGATTGTCGAGGAAAATTAGATGTTATTTATCTCTTCTGTTCCCCACTTGCTCACAGTCTGCTGCTTCTCTGTAGGATTCAGACATACAAGGGAGTTACAGTTTCCACCAGGCATCCAAGGATCATCTTTGTTATTCCTGAGTCTTCATCCTTGGAGATACTCAAAACCTGGCTGGACATAGTCCTGACCTGCTGTAGCTGCCCCTGCACCCCTCTGGGTGAAGAACTTTTTCCTAATACCCAACCTAAACCTCCCCTGACACAGCTTCAGGCCGTTCCCTCGGGTCCTGTCACTGATCACCACAGAGAAGAGATCAGTGGATCAGTGTCTTCCCCTCACAAGGGAGTTGTAACTGCAGTGAGGTCTCCCCTCTGTCTCCTCTTCTCCAGGCTGAACAGACCAAGTGACCTCAGCTGCTCCTCACACGGCTGCCCCTAAAGGTCCTCCAGCTGCTCTGTGGTGGGTGGTGAAGCTCTGGCTCATCTCAGCCCTTACTGGGGATGTAGCTTCCTTTCATACTTGCTGGGTTGTTGTCACATGCCAAGGAATGTGACTCGTTTGCACCTTTGATTGATTGCCACCCTTTATATCTGTTTATTAAAATGGAAAATAACATTTCACCTCAAAAATTTCATCATGTGCTCTCTCAGTTCCACATGACCTAATCCCATCCCAGCCAGCACAGCTGCTTGTGCCAAGTTTTGGTATGATTACCTTCCATCGTTTCACTGCCAAACTGCCCCTGTGCTTGTCCGCCGTTGCTTTTGAAAGTCAGCTGGAGTGGAGTGACTCATTGCAATTGCTATTTTATGGTTTCTGTTTCATAACTGACAATGAATCCCCTTTTTGAAGTGTTGGGCAGGTGTCTGGGCACTCGCAAATACTTCATCCCCTGTAAAAGCGTAGTGAACGACTGTTGCTCTGCCTGTGGCTCCATCCTCACCTTCATCTCATGGCCGATCACCTGAGCTGCCAAGGACCACCTTGTTTGACATTGCTGTCTGTGTAAGCCCTCCCCTCAAGCCTGCGTGTGCTCTGCACAGACTAAACCTTGATATAAAGCCTTCACGATGATAATTATTTTTACTGGCTTGCCATGATGGTTCATATTGGTCTCCAGTGAGTCATGATGAAGTCTTTCAAATACCCACTTGAAATCCATAAATTCTGTGATGAATCTTTCTGCTGCTTGATGGTTGCTTTGATGATTAGTGTTAGGGTCAAAAGCTGGTCAACACATGGTCTTCCAAGTGAAAATAAAAAGGGAGCTCATAAAAAAAAGGGAGAGTGATTTTTTACATGGGCAAATAGGGGTAGGACAAGGGGGAACAGTTGTAAACTGAAAGAGGAGAGAATTATCAGAAGTTATGAGGAAATTCTTTACTGTGAGAGTGGTGAGGCACCGGCACAGGTTCCCCAGAAAAGTTGTGGATGCCCACATGGGGCAGTGTTTAAAGCCAGGTTGGACGAGGCTCTGAGCAACCTGGTCTAGTGGAAGGTGTCCCTGCCCATGGCAGGGAGTTGGAATTAGGTGGTCTTTAAGATCCCTCCCAAACCATTCTATGATCCTATGAAAATGCTCCCTTCCTCTCTTGAGATTTGTCTGAAAAAAAACTCCTGATAGAGCAGAAGACTGTTTTTCCCAGAAAGCACTGTGGTATCTCTTAAGTATTTACTTATTTTTTTCCCCTCTTTTTTTTTTTTTTTTAGTTTTTTTTTTATTATCTCAATCCCAGTTTATTGACTGTGGCTTTTTGTCATCCCCATGATTCTAAGAAAGGGGGTGGATTTTGATTTTCATTTGAAGCTCACTCATGCTTTTACAGCTTTATTGCAGTTTTTAAATACTGTTATATCTCCTCTTTGGTATCAACATAACTCCCTCTGAGCATCTGAGAGCCTGTTGGTTTTTCTCCAGAAATGCTCCAGAAACTCACTTCCACCATTTCTTCTCCCTCTAAGAAGAATTCAAGAGTACAGACTTGGCAATGCTTTGAGTTTCTTTGGCACGATGCTGGAAGGACCACCCTGTCCTCTGTCTGCCAGTAACATTTTTGTGGAGATAAATCCATGTTGTCCAAGTCCTGGGCAAGCAGAGCTTTGTGTACTAAAATATCCACTCATATCTCAGTGATGAGAACACATGCTACTGGTCTGGTGTCTCGTGGTGCCATCTGAAGGGAAGACCAACCCTGTGGTCACAGAGCTGTATGACACAGTGGCTTGTTTTACAGATAAAATGGCTCAAAGAATTAGTAGTGCCATGACTGCAAGAATGCCCTCAGTCGTATTAGATAAGTTAAAATATTTGCTTTAATAAGGTTTATAAGGGGCGAGGTGGCACAGAAATGAGTTTTCCTTGCGGGTGCATTGCTGCATGAGTAATCCCTGTGAAGTTCTCAGCTGTCTCCAGAGCAGTTGGAGTTGGGAGGTTGGAGCAGACTGGCTTCTAGTCTGGTCTGGTCCCAGTAGTCCCTGCATTCCCATGGTTGTAGCCAAAATCCATTATATCCTGGCTTATTCCTTCCATCATCTCTGGAGAGAAATGGATCTAATGTGTATTTGTCACCGTACCACTTTTCATCCCATAGATGAAGGATGAAGATGAATCTCACCCAGATCTGTCTCAGCATCCAAATACACTAAGTTCAGATATGTGTCACGTCAGTAATTAAAATCAAAAATAAAATAAATCCCGTTCCTGTGAGGAAGGAGGAGTGCTCAGCAGTTGCCTGTATGGAGTCAGAGCAATCTGAGGAAATGCTGTCCTTGCAGCAAGTGGAGCAGGTGACAAGCCCAAAACAAACTCCCTTTCAAAGGCAGTGAAAATTCAGCATCTTCGTTTTCACTCCCTCTGGTATTCATTTTCATACTCTTTCAGTGACGATTTTGATTCACACCTTTTCATTCTGAATTTGAATGAATTTCAGGAAAAAACAAGAATTGCACTTTCATATCTAAAAAGCACATGATTATGATTTTCAGTCGAAGAGGGGCAATCTGCCCCCAAAAAATGATCCTCTCTGATGAGAATGAATTGAAATACCTCGACCTTCTCCCCTTTTACTTAAAACTCACTTTTATCCTCTGAAGGTTTCTTGCAATTTCTGGCTTCAAGCAATCCCTTGGCAAGCTCCTATTTTGATTAAATGGCGTTTTCCAGCTGGAGAACATCAGAAGATTTTCAGCTGGCTCTAAGCCAAGCACAAAGCACCAGGCAAGGCACCAGGCAAGAAGATGTGGATTTTGCTCTGGGTGCTGGTTCCAACTGGTGGATGCAAGGATGGGTGAGCTGCAAGGCGGGTAATGTCATCTGGTGCTTCTGGATTTTAAGAATGGGCTCACCACACTTTGTGAGCTGGTTTGAGCAAGGAGGAGGAGGGTGAGGAAATGCTGAGTAAGCCCAACCCATGAGCAACCATCAGAGCAGGGATGGTTTGCTCCGGTCTTTGGATGCCAGTGGATGTTTTGTTCCTGAGTCAAGCGATGAATGCGAAAATCCAAAACTATAACCGTGAAGGAGATTGTGATAAATCTGCCTTACCTGAGTCTCCTGAGGACCAAGCTCTACGTTACGCTCCAGTGCTCCACTAAACCCAGCTCTACTGCTGCTGTGTGTGTTAAAAAAACCCACAAAACCAGCCCATGCTTTAGTGCACAGGGTTCAAACAGCAACATCCATGCTGGGAGTTTGCTCTGCTTCTTGGTGCAGAAATATCCAGCCGGGAGAGACTTGCTTGTGCATGACAAGATGTGACGGGGACATGGAGGGTATCCAGGTGGAAACACTCATGCACAGGGAAAAGAAAAACAAGAACATAAGATGTAGCTGAACTGATGGTGACCAAAGTCCATTAGGATGTTAAGCTCAGTGGGATTCAGGACTCTAGCCCATTCTGCATCTCCTTTAGCCACCCTCAGTTCTTTCTTGGGATGGTCCCAGAGGGGCACAAGCCATGGTGGATGGGGAATGTGGGGACAGGGACACTACTGGAACTGATACTAATACAAAATTGCTCGTGGGAGGAGCTGCCAGCCTCGCGTTTCTGAGTGCACATACCACTCTGAAGTACTGCACTGCTTTCAACCCACGCCAGTTCTTGCCTTTGGCACAAGCCATGCTCCCCACTCCCTGCCAAACCAGTACAGATGTTCTTACACCCACCAGAGCCCAGATAATTACAAACAGAATTGAAAGACTGGTCGGAGTTGTTTTCTTTTCATTGCCTGAACTCTCAGCCATTCTCAAGTGAGATGCTTCCCACTCTCTGACATTGCTTTCGAAGACGTTTTTGTGGGACACATTGCTAATACTCATTTTATGATCAGGGGAAGGCTTGGAAGCCCCAACCGGGATGAGGATCACACCATGCCTGCTGATGTAATGGTTACCACAAAGTGAAACAAGTGCAGGGAAGATGAGTACAGCAGCTGGGAAAACACTTTCGTGGGAAATTAGAGCTAGTTTCTAACCAGCAGCTTTTCAGCCATGGCATTGCAAAGTTCAGCTCATTTTCAGATGGGTTTGGGGAGTGTTTTCAATGGGACAGAACCATGTGATCAGCTGGTGGGCACAAGTCAGAGAGTACTGCAGCTCCTTCGCATCCTAGATCCTCATGGGAGACAGTGCTCACCATGGAGAGATTGTGAGCAGCTGAGATAAAGGAAGCAGCAGCATTTCCTGTTGAAACAGAAGGAAGCCAGTAACAAACACTTTCTTCCTGGTCTGTGCTTGTACAACCCTAAGATACAGGAGTGTGGCCCATGATGAGAATGTTGGTTCTCTCAGGGCAGTTGCAAGCAGCCAGGTTTGAGTTTAACAGATGAGAACTGACCCAGCATCAATGAAACCAGTTGCCATTATGTGTCTGCCCTGGGGCCACTTAGAAAGTATCTATGAGGAGGAGGACCAAGAAAACCTTCTCAGGCTTCACTCTACATGAGCCACATCATGTCTTCTCATTTCTTTTCCATCAGGATGCTTTGAGTTCCTCCTGGATGTGCAGGTGAATTTTGTCCTTGAATTTGTCATCACAGCTGCTGACTGTTTGGGAAGGAGCTGACCAGCACAAGCCCACCAACCCTGGTGGGGTCAGGCTGTCTTCACGGCTCTCCCCTCAATCCCGGATGCAAAATTCCTTGTCCGCCATGCCCAGACATGAAAATTTCCATCTGACATTATTCCAGTTCATTTCTGGTTGCTGTGGAGACCGATTTAAATGAAACTCTAGTATTTTGAAAGAGAATATGAGTCTAAGTCATTTGCCATGCAAGGTCCCATGCTAATAGCATTAGCATATTACTTGATTATGGCGATGTGTATGGAATAAATTCCAAGTCCTTTTGCCATCCCTGCATCTTAAAAGAAGAGGAAGAGAAAAACCTCTGGGCTTTAACTGATATGGAGGACCTTTACTGCATGTGAACTCCTGATTTCTGAACATGTAAAGCTTTGGGGGTCACAGGCATTTTTAACTTCATGGCAATGTGAATAGCTTGCTGAAAGGGCCTTTTCTTTCTCTGCTTCCACTGAGCACTATTAATAGACTGTCTAATAGCAAGACTTGGGTTTTTAATGATGGGCAAAGAGATCTAGGATGGCTTTTTGAGCTGTTTGCATTTTTTCTGGAGTGCTGGTGTGGCAGAGCCCATCAAGAGAGCGGCTGGGCAAAATGCAACCCTCCCATTGCTTATAGAGGTTTCTGCTTCTTGCAGTTTGCCCTCTAACATCCTAAGAGTGACACTGCCTTCAGGATTTCTTCAGGTGATCCCAGTATGTGGATAGGGCATGCCCATGCCCCTAAATGGAAAAAAAAAAAGAAAAAGAAAAAACAAACAAACAAACAAAAAACAACATGGAAAACCCTTGCAGATAGGCTTGTTTTTGAGAGAAAAGGCTGCAGAGATGAAAAAAGGAAGCCTAACTTCCAGAAAGAAAAAAAAGCCAAGTAAGTCTTCACCCCTAAGAGCATGTTTTCTGGAGCTGGACTGACTCTTGCTTGCACTGACTCCCGGGCTGCTTTGTGGCTGGTTCAGGGACACAATATTGCATCCATGAGGGTTAATGACTTCTTTTGTCTCCTTTCTGGATTTTTGCAGTCAGTGGGGCTGATGTTACCCTGTCTGAGCATGGTGGGCTCACCTGAAGCTGTGTGAGAAATGTGGAGCTCTACTGCAGCCACCTGTCCCCATCTTCACCCCTACCCCTGCATCACAGCTCCCACCTCCCTTTCCTTTTAACTCACCAGCTAAAATACCACCCTTAGAGTGGTAAAAAAATCACATTAATCCTGTATAGAGGAGAGGAGAACAGAGTCAAACTCGAGCAGTTAGGTCCCATGCATGAGCACAAGTGCACCCATGAAGAAGGAGACTCTGAGAGGAGAAATTTGGGGATGCAAGGCAACCAAGTGCTGCCTTGCTGAGCAACAGTAAAGCAGACCCATAACAACACTGCTGTTTTATTGACTCCCCGACAAACTGGGAGTTATAATGTTTCTTCCCCCAAGGTAAGGTGAGATCGAAATAAATTACTTCTGTAAAGAGCCAGGAATGGCAGTTCTTCTATAATACAAAGTGCAAATATTTGGGCCTTTTGTGTGCTCCTTTGAATAGAAATGGCCCTAAATCACGCATAAGCAAAATGGGTTCACATTTTCTCCTAGTGGAAGTTTTTCTCTGCTCTCCTGAAACATTAAAGACCTCCGCTCCCCCTGTCTATAAAAAGGGCTATAAAATTTAAAGCGAGCTGTTAAGAAGCCCTGTCAGGGATTAGATCAGGATTCATTCTTTCTCCTTCTCCATCCCTGCTAAGTGAGGCGTGCACTCATGTTTGCTCAGGCAAGGAAAGGTGCCCACATGCAGCTTGCAGTGGATGATAAGAGGACGAGGAAAAATATGTTCAGGACCTAAAAGCAAGTTTTTCCTGGGCTAGGGGAAGTCAGTGGTGCACGAACTTCTGGAGTTTTTGATGACATGTTGGACCGCAGTGCTTGGGTGACACTGCTCTAGTGTGATTTCAAAGGGAAAACAGGCTTAGGAAGTGCCGAAATCATTAGTTGTCATCATCATCCTCATAAACAGTAATAACCAATTACAATAACCAATAATAATATCCAATGCAATCCTCCAAAACAGGATGCCAGAGCTTCATCACACAGTAAGAGAGCTGGTTTGATCCAGGGCCATCATGAGTCTGCCTCTGGGAAAAAAACCCTTTTCACATATAAATGTGTCATCTCTTTCTATAGCTCTCGGTTTTCAACAGCTTCAACCCTGTCCTGCAGCACTGGGCTCCACAGACTGCTTGTACCTCCCTTAGCAGGTAGTTTGTACCTCCAGACAGACTTGCTAAGGATGCCCCTGGCATCTGCCAGAATCACATGTGCCACCCACAGACAGAAAGCAGCTAATTCTGCACATCCCCATTGCCTTGTTTTCACCACCTTACACTTAGCTTGACAAAGGCAAGAATACCCACCTTGAGACCACTTTGTGTTTTTTACAGGTACACCACATCATCTTTGTCCTTTCCCTCTGTTCCAGCCTTTTCTTTATTGCGTTTAATCAGATGGGTTTTGCATCCCCTCAACAGATTGGTTCTGCAATATCAGAAATGATGATCCATGAAGCAGAGCGAGACGAGGTTAGTTCTGCGCAGCAAATGAGGCCCAGCCCAGCCCAGCCCATGCTGCCACCCTGGGTTTGTCCTTCATCTCCAGCTGTAGGTCACTGTCCCACTCCAGGACTCTCAGATAAGGGTGTCCCAGGTGAGATGCTCAAGGGCACACATAAACCAGGTTTGTGAGCATCCACCTTTATCTGCTTTTGTCTCCAAGCACAGAAGCCCTTAAAACAAAAATAAATAGGTGCACACCAGGCATCCCAACCTGGTCAAATGTTAGACTTCCAAGTACTGACATGAGTGTTGAGCTCCACAATCGAGTGGCAGATTTGCTCTTCAAATGGTAACTGCCATGTCCAGGACATGCTGATATGAAACAGAGATGGGTCACTGTCACCAAGGGGTATTTCCCAGGGCAGGGATGGGATTTGGGGCACAGCCTCATCTTGCAGAAGCAAACCTCTATTCTCCAGGGAGAAGCATTGCATTGTTTCTGTTGCAGTCTCTCTCCCTTCTTCCCCTTTGTCCTTCAAAGAATTGATTACCATTAAAATAAGTGAGATACATAATGCTTTGAGGTCAGCACTTGGTTCCTTTCCCTCTCTTCTCACTCACTCACTCTCCAGCACTGATTTTTTCCCCTATTTCCCATATTTCTCCAAAGCAAATGCTTTTACTTTGCCACTATTTTTCAGTTGTTTCATATAAATGCAAGCACAGCACTGACACTAATGGAGAAAGACGATGCTATTTATTGTCATCTTTTTCTCACTGTCTCTCCCATAACTCTTTCTTGGGTAATTTTTCCTATCTTGTGTGAGATGCTTAAATAGTTGGGAGATTTCACTGTTCTCCATAGAGAAAACTTGAGGAAACTAGAATAGTTTAAGTATCATTTAGATGACTGAAACTGTGTAACAGAAACAATGCCCTCAGCCCTCTGTGCAGCAGAACCTTGTCTGTAAACAGGTGATGCTCCTTCTTTCCCTTGGCCAGTCAGTCCTGACCATTTTCCCAAAGCATATGGAAATGAGCATCAGAAACTGGAAAGAAAAAAGCTCAAAAACCTTATGTCACTTTTGTCTCTGCTCTTCAGCTCCTCTGCAGTGGAGGATGAAGCTGTGCCCTGTCCTCACTTTTGGGAAGCTCAGCTGTCCCTGCTTGGCACCCAGGACTGAGGCAGTGGTAAGAATTGGAGTGCCTATGTCCATGCACGCAGCTCTCCATTGTGAAGGAGCGGGGAAATTATCCAGATCAGATGCTGTGTCCCACTAACCTGCTGGAGAAAACCTTTAGTGATCTGCCAAGGCATCCTCAGACTGACAATAGCTTTTCCAAATGCCATCCAACTGGGAGGTGATAGGGAAAGGTCAGTAAATAAGCCTTCCTTGGGTGCCATGCTCATCCTCATGGCATCCCAGAGCCTCTTGGCAGCACTGTGGTGTGTTGACTCATCTACTGGACATGTTGTTTGTTCTCCCCCTGCCAAGAGAGGCATGTGGATGGCTTGTTTTGGTAGGGTTGTTTGTTTTGTTTAAATTATTTCTTGGTATTTGTGCTTGAGGACAGAGCTGGCAGCAAAAGTGAGGGTGCAGGGAGATTCCTGTGAAGAAGGTTCCGATCCTTTTTTTTGTTAATAAATGGTGGAACTGCTCCAAAAAGTGAGGAAGACAATGATGCGTGAGCATGGCCTGCTCTGTGCCATCCTAGGGATTATTTCTAGTCGATTTCTACTATTGCCTCACTAAAGAAAGCCTCATTTGTCACAAATTTTAACTGGGACAAAGTCCAAGTGGTCCAAGGCATTTTGTGGCCAGAGCAGATCTGAGGAGCCCTCGTCTGTGGAGCTCTTGGACCAGTCCTTGCCAGTTTGGTGGTGGGGATCATGGGAATTTTGTGCCACTCAGGGATGCCAAGCAAGCCTGGCACCTTTGCAGCGATCATCGACAGAAGCTCAGGAATTTATCCCCAGCATCATTTGCAGATACAGGGAATTGCAGTCCCAGCCTCTGCCTTCAGGCGGGGAAAGCTGACATTGTGGCTCCAATGGAAAAGGACATTCAGAGCAACAATTTCCAAAGGAGGCTGAATTATTATTTTGCTCAGATAAGCCCAGGAACACAGTGTGAAGCTATGTGCACACAGCAATAGTCGAGTGTTCTGAGCAAGGGAATTCAGAACTGTCAACAAGGAGGGAATTACCACTTTGGGGGATTGAAAACATTCATAAAAAATTCCTGGCTCCCAGCCTAGTCCATCCCATTGCTGGCTGTGCTCACAGTTGTGGATTTTTGCTTTGAGGATGGATTACCAAGGTTTTTTTCCCACTTTGCTGCAACATATGGAGAAAAAGGTGTATCTTAACCCGGACTAGTGAATTCCAAGCCTTCAGCCAAAGGCCACTGACACCATGGAGTTTTGCAGGGCTGTGCTGGTTTGTCCCCACAGAGCTGCTGGCTTCTTGCAGGAACCAGTGCAACAGCTGTAGCCTGAGCCCAGCAAGATGTATGTGTGTAAATCGTGCTGCTGACATTGGATTTCAACTTGTGGGCGTCCAACACCGCCTTTTCCAGACCGTGAGAGTCCAATTCCCCAAACTCAGAGGAGAACTGGCCAGGAAACGTGGGGTTAAGATGACACTTCCCACATGGCCCCACTACATAACTTTAACTCTGTCCCCCCTGGGAAAGGCAGTTGGAACTGCACAGGATCTTATCCCTCCTTGGCTGTACTTGATACATTCCCTCAACATAAACGCAAGATACCAACATCAAGCCAAAGGATTAGAGGGTTACGTCTATGCTGTTAAATGAAGGAGGGCCCTGGGTTTATCCATGGCCCCAAGGTGGATGGCCATGAGGGACTGAGAATCATCATTATTTTTGGCTTGTGGAGAGATTGAGTTGAGTATCTTTGGTCATGATGCGGATGGGACCAATGCCTGGAGACATCCAGATGGGATCTCATGGAGATTATTCACTAAGAGCCCTGCATGGATGTGGGAAAGGAGTGTTTGTCCTCATTGTCTGGGAGCTGGGTGCTGCAGCATGGCAAGTTGAAATGGCTTTGGGATCTCTGGCTCGTATTCATCCTCTATGCCTTACCCTCATGGGGACCTGTCTGTCTTTCAAATTGATGTGGTGTCCTGATTTTTCCCTTAGCATGTAGTAGTCTTCAAATACTATTTTTCTGCCTTGACTTCCTTTCTTGCCTCCTCTTCTGCCTTCCAGCAGGACCCACTGTCAGTGTGTGACCTGGACATATGATCTGTCCTTTATTCTAGTGCCAAAAACCCCACAACATAAAAAATCCAGACCAATCTTGGCAGTCTCTTCCCACAGGATTTATCTTCCCAGCCCTTGCAATACCCTCCCAGCCCTGCAAAGCAATCCATCTCTCACCTACTATTACAGAGTTCATCTCACAGACCTAATGGAGTATGTGAGTCCTGAATTGGCTCCCACTAATGCTCTCGGTGGCTGGGTCACTGTGGGAAGCGAGCTGGGAATTCATTTTGAAAATCAATGAGGATGCCAATAGAGCGGCTTTCCCCAGGGAAGTGACATGCTTTTACCAGGCATTGCCTCCTGCCCCCCTTCCTCCCTCATTTTCATTTATGGGGTCAGAGTAACCGTGGAGTAATTCATCCTGATTTCAGTGAGTGTATCTTTTGCACTGCACTTTCAGATTTCCCCAAATCAGACTGATTTTGGGGGAAAGATTAATGTCTCCTGGCAGTGCAGGATTCACAGGGCTCCCTGAAGTGTTCTGAAGTTGCTGTGCCCTGGGGTGTTGCTGGGGACTGTCTCCTCTGTGCAGCCCCATCTCTCCCCTCAGGCTGTGTTAGCACAAATAAAGCAGTGTTGTTCCTAACTCCTGGGCGTGTTTTGCCCTGCCATAACATTTTGATGCAGTGGCAAGTGCAGAGCCTGCAGGGATAGTGTGAGAGGACAGCTCAGGGCTGTTGGAGGGACCCCAGTGCAGTGCAGTTCATAGCTGTCCCCAGAGGTGACCTTTGTGCTGGGATGGGAGCACAACACCAACGTGTCATCCTCACCAACCCCAAAGAGTCCTGGCCAAAGCACAGTGCCACGGGCAATTCTTGCTGGTGATTCGGGAGGTGGCAAGACGGGGTTCCTGAGAGGCACTTTGGGTGCAGCCCACCTGTATTTGATGGCAGTATGGGTTTGGGATCTCTCATCCTGGTTGAACTCGAAGCACTTGATTTGGAATTTTCATAGCTCTCAAGACTCCTTTTCCAGTGGGGATCATTCTGCATGGCTATGGGATAAATATTTAATAAGAATGAGGGTCAAGACACTGTTTTGTCCAAGGACACTGAGACAGCCATTTACTCCCATGAAGAGCCCCAAGGGATCTTTAATGCCCATGCAAAAAACACAGGAATCAGAGTTTTAAGCTGTCATCCCCCACCATTACTGTCAATGTTAAATATCGATCCTTTCTGTGTTTAGCACAAACCAAACAACAGAGTCAAGCCAGGCTCTTTGGCTTTTATTAATGTACTTTTTCTGCACTGGGTGAAGTTTGCAGTAACACCAGGGAAAAAATGTAGCAGCAGTGAACAAGCAGCAGACAGATTGATTTTGTATCTTGACGTGATTCAGAAGTTGGTGAAAAATCACCCTGTGTGGAGCTTCTCCTTGTCCAAGCCACGACAGCCGCTTTGTAGAGAATTCATTTCTCTGTAGCATAAGGGAGTCAGGTGCAAAATTTCTGGTAGGATTTGGAATTTGAGGGACGGAGTAGAAAAAAAGAGGTTGGTAATCTATAAAAGCTCCCTCATCCCTGTGTTGGATCATGGATGCCTGAAGTCAAATTTAAAGTGCTGGTGAACATCGTCTCAGGGAAACCTGAGAGCAATCCCAAAATTAGTGGTGGCTAGAAAATGCATGGTTTTCCCTTTTTTGTTGAGGTTTGGGGCGTTTTGTGTTTTGTATCAGCACCAAATAAATGTAAATCACACTTAATATACAAAATGTGACTTCAGTGAACCATGGTGAGTGGTTTTCACATGTCAGGAGTGCATGGATGGTTTTCCACATGGTCTTCTGCAACCAGAGATGATCAGCTTTCCCAAAATATTATGTAGCTTGTGGGTTTTTTGGGTGTTTTGGTTTTGTTTTGGCTTTTTTCTTTGGGTTTTTTAATTTTTTTAATGGGGGTTTACAGCTTGGCTGTAAAAATTAATTTGTGGTTCAAATTCATGAAGCACACTTATGAGAGGGCTGGAGTAGCTGGGTGATTATTCCTGGCCTCTGGGATATTCTCCACTGAAATTAATATTTTAAAGTCTATTTCTCCTTGAGCAGGGGGAGTGGGCACTAGGAGTCTTGCCTTGGGTCTGCATCCCATTTTATTCACAGAAAACAGCAGCAACTCTCCTGAGGTCACAAAATCAATACAGAATTTGGAAACATGAGAATATTTTTCATCTCTGCTGTCATGACGTCCATCCAGATTCCCACACTGTTCCTCAGTTAACCCAAGTGTAAAGGGATAGCAGTGATGCCCTTACACAGAGGGCTGGAGGTGACTGAAATCACATCTCACTGCACTGTGAAAGCTCCTCTCTTTTAAATCAGGTTTTAACAACCCAGAGCTCCGCATGAAATAGGCTGACATCCTGCAGACATCCCAGCAAGCCACTAAGCATGTGATAAAATATTATAAAATGATGAAATATGATTTAGGATACAATATGATAAATACTTATTTCCATACATGGTACCTATAGCTGCATGTGCTCTGAGTAGAGAAGCTGAGAGCATCACTTGGAGTCATAAGCAAACCCCACCGACTTCCATCAGTGCCGGAGCATTTACGTAAGGAAAACCCTGGGAACATGGGATGTGGGGTAGCTACATCTGACACTCACAGGTGTGTTTTTTCCCTGCACAGACACGCTGAGGAGCATCGCCTCCATGAACCACGCCCCACGCTCCTCCCCGGCAGAGCTCAGCAGTGCCAGCCACCACCTGCTGCGAGAGCGCAAGTCCTCAGCACCGTCCCACTCCAGCCAGCCCACCCTGTTCACCTTTGACTCACCTGCCAGCCACCTCCAGAGCACCCTGTCTGCCAGTGCCCCCCAGGACTACCTTTTCCTCCACCAGTGTATGAGCAGAAAGTCAGAAAACGCAAGGTATTGTATCGCACACACTTGGGGACAGCTGAGGGAGAGCTGGGTGTGAGTGACTCAACCCACCTCCATCCCTAGAGTCTGCAAGACCCATCTGGAGAAAGTCCTGAGTGATGGTCTCACCTCATCGTGGTTGGGAGG
The DNA here is from genome assembly GCA_013389985.1 of Dryoscopus gambensis. Taxonomy (NCBI): domain Eukaryota; kingdom Metazoa; phylum Chordata; class Aves; order Passeriformes; family Malaconotidae; genus Dryoscopus; species Dryoscopus gambensis. The sequence goes on from WEIT01027189.1 coordinate 96,113, forward strand.
AGAAGGTCAGAGTGGTGACCTCACAAGCTCCCAGCTTTCCTGGCTTTCTGGGTGGTGTTAAAAACTGGCTGGATGGCCAACCCAGAGGATGGTGGTCAGTGGCACAAAATCTGGTTGAAGGCCAGTCACTAGCGGGACCCCAGGGGTCAATACTGGGTCCAGTTCAAAGGTACATGAGATTGCTGAAGGGAGTGGAGCATCTCTCTTAAATGGGAAGGCTGAGAGTACTGAAACTGTGCAGCTGGCACATGAGAAGTCTTGGGGGGATTCCCCCTGCAGGGAGGGTGCAAAAGAGATGGAGCCAGTCAGTGATGCCCAGTGCCAAGGACCAGAGGCCATGGGCACAAACTTATACACAGGAGAGCCCATCTGAACATCAGGAAAGACTTTTTCACTGTGAGTGTGACTGAACACTAGCACAGGTTGCCCAGAGGAGTTTAGGAGTCTCCGTCCTTGAAGATGTTCAGAAGCTGTCTGGGCACAGTCCTGAGCAACCAGCTCTAGGTTGCCCTGCTTGAGCAGGGATTTAGACCAGATGACTTCTACAGGTCCCTTCCAGCCTCAACCACTTTGTGATCCTGCAGGCAGGGCCCTAATTCCTGCCTTTAACCAGGAAAAGGGCAAAGGGATGGGCAGGGTTTGCACCACTCTGCTGTTCACCCCTTCCAGAGCTCACTGGGCTTTGTGGCGGCTGGTGGTGCACGGTGTGGGATTTCTGAGCCAGCCACAGCTCCCCGCCTCCAGACCCAGCCAGTTGCCTTAAATAGCGAGGAGCTTTTTTGACATGAAGTTTTGGCTCGCAGGAGCAGGCCGAGAGGGAGGGAGGGAGAGACAGTCAGAACCCAGCTGGCGTGGAGTGAGAGCAGAGCTCAGGCTGCAGCCTCCACTGGGCTTTCCTGCTGCAGCTGACTTTCCCTACTCGGAAAACAACAACAGAAAAAGGCTCAGAAAAATTAACTTCAGATGGAGTTAATGGAACAGTATTTAAAAAAAAAAAACAGCCCTCTCCCACTCCAGCTGTGAGGATACCTAAAAGCCATCCTCCAGGAGCCCAGACTGGGCTGGGACCTGGAGGAGAAGGGAGCAAGCACCAATGCTTTGGTGAGCAGAAACAAACTGGCCAGCGGTAGCTTCTGCAGCTGGGCCAGAAATAATCATCTGATCAATGCCCAGTGCATGGGGCCAGGCTGCAGCACTGCTGGGAATCCCTCCCCTTTCTGTTTTGGAGCTCTTACTTTACTCATCCATAAAATGAGGGTAATAGTAGCTAATTGGCAGGCAATGCAGGATAACTAACCCGTGAGCTGTTTCAAGCCCTCGACCAAAAATACCCTGACCGAACCCAAACCACTTCTGGGTGGACTGAGCTCCAAAGGTGGCAGGGATTCGTTTGTCTTATCACAGCATCACTTGTTTTTTCCCCTAAAGAAGCCCTATTTCTGAGCGCCATCTTGTGCTGGCTCCATGAAACAGAGTCCCTGTTGTCCCTGCAGAGCATCAACCACACCGGAGCAGTGGAAACCAGCATCTCCCAGCTTTTCCCATAGGACTGGCACTTTCCCAGTGATTTTCCACGACTGGAAGCTCTCCCATAACCATTTCACTTTTTCTCACCACAATGACAGATGCAGGGCAGAACTTTCTTCTGTGGGGGGATGTTTATATGGGGCTGGCTGAGCCCTTTCTTACTGGGAGAGCGTGGTCCCCAAATCCTGACCCATGTAAGGGATAAAACAGGGATAAAGCAGGGATAAAAGAGGAGATGAAGTACCCTGATGGGACTCAGCAGAGGAGCAGTGACTAACCAGCAGTTGTTAGAGGCCCGAGATCTCCGTGCTCGGCCCCTGTTCTGGCTAGTGTCCTCAGCCATGACCACAGATAAATGGAGGAATCATTAGCAAGGCATGGATCTAGTGACCACACTGCCCTGCTCACCCTGGAGGACTCAAAGGCTCTTACAAATCTGAAATTAGCCCTGAGGTTCATTTCTCCCCCCATGCACATCAGGGCTGCAAACCCCAAATCCCACCTGGGGACTTCTATTACCTCCTCAGTGCTTGTCCTGCAAGAGGAAAGGATGGCGACATGGCTGGAGACTTTGAAATAGTCCCCATCAGGAATTTTTCCAGGCCCTCTCCAACACATTTGCAAGGCAGAGGTGAGATGAAATCTCCCTCCTGTACTTCGGATGGGCAGTCGAGGCACAATGGCAATGCTGACAGATTGGCACTTTGCAGCTGTGCCTTGGGATGTCAACCAGCGTGAAAATTGCCCGTTTGGAGCAGCTGATGTCCGGACAAAAGGCTCATTCTTTCCTGTGGCCCTGTCATGGAGCTGGGTGCGTGTACCTCTCACCTGTGACTGAGGCATTTTGAAGGTGTTTCGGGTTTAAGCGGCTTGTGGGCATGTTTGGAGGTGTCTCAGGTGTTCTAATTGCTCTGGGGTTGGGCAATGTGGGTCAGTAAGGTGACAAACAGGGGGAGCAGAGCTCTCTGCACCCCAGAACCAGCTGTCCCCCCATTTCAGCCTCTTTCTCCCCTCTCTCTGCAGGAGTGCCAGCTTCTCCCAAGCCACAAGGTCTGCCTTCTTCATGCGGAGCGACACGGCGGTCCAGAAGCTCTCGCAGGGCAACGGGCACTGCATGAACGGTGTTGGTGGGCAGCTGCACGGCTTTTACAGCCTGCCAAAACCCAGCCGGCACAACTCAGAGTTCAGGGACAGTGCCTACGACCTCCCGCGTTCCTTTGGTTCCTACACCCACCCCAAGTCGAGCCTCACCAGCTCCGAAACCGACAATGAGGAGGTCTACACCTACAAGACTCCCAACAACACCCTATGCAAGGAGTTCGGGGAGCTCTCCACAGACTCCTATGACATCCCTGCCACACCACTCTCCATCTACCAGATCCCCCGGACATTTACACTGGACAAGAACCACAATGCTCTGGCTGTGGCTACCAGCGACTCACCCGCTGCACCACCCCCACGGCCCCCAAAACCTGGGCAGACAGAGCCACGGTGGGGCAGCCCACCCCAGAGGCCCCAGCCTGGTGAAAATTTAGGTCTCACCCCCATGGCAGCCACCATTCCCCGGAGAAACACGCTGCCAGCAGTGGAGAACAGCAGACTGCACCGAGGTGAATTTGGGGGTGGGGAGCTGGGGGTGGCTTTGTGCCTTGGGCACAACAGCCTTGGGCAGATCAGTCCCACTGGGCTGTGGTAGGGCTGGGGTGCTGGTGGCATCAACCAGGGGGTTGAACGCAGAGAAGCTCTCCCCAGCCAGGGTCTGGCTCAGTTTTTTGTAGTCAGCAGGCATGGAGAGACACCCACAGAGTTCTGCCCACCAGAGATGCTCAGCTGGCTCTTGGCTGTGTTGTACATTGAACCAAAACCCTAAACTTGCTTGCTTATGCAGCCCTTCACCAGATTTTGGTGATTTCAGCCATTTTTAGCTTGCCTTTACTTCAATTCATAACCACGTTTATCGGAACGTACTTCAGCCTGGGCTGCCTTGGTTCTGCGCATCACCTTGGTTTTACACATCTCCAAAACCCAACATCCCCAGTGCTGCAGAGCCACCGTTGCCATTAGCCATGGGTGGGCTGTAGGTGAACATGCCCTTTCCAAACCTTGTGCTTAGGATGAAATAGTTGCAAAGTAACTTAGAAAAGGTGGCTGGAGACAAAATATGCTGTAAATTATACACACAGCTCTCTGAAATGCTTATTCCATCTCCCTTACCTAAATACCCACACTTAGGCTGAGATCAGACCCATGCCCATCAGTAGATGGACTGGTCTACAATCTTAGCACCCATCCTCCCCTTACTGGAGGCTGCCAGCCTTTACATTTGCTGAGCAAGCTCTAACAGAGCTCCCCCTCCACCCAGTTTTGTCATCGTGATCTGCCTTATCTGACACCTTTACCCCTGGGATTTTGCAGCACTTTGACAGAACAGGGTTAGGTCTGCACGGCACGTGCAGTTGTGCTGATCCATCAGAGAGACGCTAATTGGGAAGGAGCATAGCAGAGAGCCTGTGACAAGCTAAAGACCCTATCTTCTCATCAGCATCTCAATCAACAAGAACAGATACTGCCTTCCCAGTGCCTGGATTTTGTTTTCAGGGACCCCTTTCTTACTAGCAGTTGTGGTGGGACATGTGCATTTGTGGTTGTGTTGCAGCTTCTTCCTGTGAGACGTACGAGTACCCCCAGCACGGGGGTGGCAGCGCTGTGCAGTCAGTCGAGTCCATGAACGATGGCTACAACTCCTACCTGGTGAGTTGGCCTTGGTGTGGGCCACCACACTACAGGCACCGCTTGCACCTTACAGATTCAGAGACAGGTTGGTTCCAGGCTGGACCTCACAGCCCAGTCCTGCAGGCCTAAGTAAGGAAGGGGTCTATTAATGGTTTCAGTTAAAACCATGGTGGCCTTCAGAGAACAGAGGGAGTGGCAACCACCTAACCCAGCACCACGTGCGGAGCTTTGCTTCCACACAGTGTATCTGCCTGCAGCTTTGGCCCAAAAAAAACCTGCCCAGGAGTTTGACTTCTTCCTGAAAGCCTGGGATGCTGCTGAGCTAATTTTTGACATATTTCCAGAACAGCCTCTTTTGTGCACTTTCTAAGATTTCCTTTGCTGGAAATGACATTAAAGCAGCCTTTCATATTGCATTTTAGTCATGGACAGAGCCCAGGGAAGAAAGACTTTCCAGGTTAAGTGTGCTTCTTCAGCTCACTCTGATCATGGGAAGATGTTCAGGTCTGGGTGCTAAAGACCTTTCTGAAAACTCAGGATGTTGCAATGTAGGGTAGACCCTCTCAGTGCAAACTGATGGCCAAGGAGGGGACAGATCATCCTTTCTCTCTCTGCTTAGTCTTTAGAGTGAGTCTCCCCTCAGATGTTGTTTGGTTATGACGAGATGAAGGGTTTGTAGTGGGATGGGGTTGAGCAGTGCCTGATGCTCACAGAACATCCTCCCACTTGTCCCTCAGCAGGCCAAGGCGGCGGTGGCCCGCTCCCACAGTACTGACTCCGAGGACAACTACGTCCCCATGAACCCTGGTTCCTCACCCCTAATCCATGCTGAGAAAGCCAACGACAATGCCCAAAATCTCTACATCCCCATGAGCCCTGGGCCGCATCACTTTGACCTGGTGGGGTTGTCCTCAGCCACCCTTCCCGTGCATAAAGGAGGAGCCGTGGCTCAGTGCCACAGACGGCTGAGTGAAATCCAGCCCCCACCAGTCAACCGCAACCTCAAACCTGACCGGAAAGGTAAGAATGGTTGGTTGTGCACAAATCTTCCCAGGAATCCTTCTATTCTCTTAACGCTTCAGACTGCATCTGTGAAGTTGTGTCCAGTCCTAACTGGAATGCGCTTTGCTACTGCCACTACAGTCAGACCTTCATGTCCCCCATCCCCTTCCTCTTTCAGGAGCTCTATAGTGCAAATGTAGCTTTCATGGTGCTTGAACAGCCCATTCAAATCCTTCTAGGCCTTTACAGGAGATGCATGTCACAGGCAGGATTTCAGCCCCTTGGCCTGCACCCTTCCATATGCTCCACCCCAAAATCTCAGTGTTGCATTCAGATGACAAAAATTTTTCCTACTGTTATCTACTGGCTGGTTCCAGGCAGTTTTTCCTTCAGGGCTTTGTTGACATCCTCCAAATCTCTCCCCAACCCATTGTCTGACAGGTAGCCAAGGAGACCTTGAGGGGGAGGGCTCCCATCTTAAAGGTGTCAACACCTAACCCCATGAACATTCTGTTCAAAGGCTGGGGTTGGAGCATAGCACTCTTCCACCTGATGAACCATCCAGAATGAGAAGAGCTTTCACGTTACCCTGCAGATGTCCTTTCCCATTCCCTGTGGGCAAACACTCCAGACAGAGGCAGCTCAGGCCTTGAGGAGCCTGGTCTTGGTCCCATCTAATGTGATACCACAGATCTCTAAGGAATGGTTTTGGGGTTTGGGCATTTTTAGCAGATCTCCATTCCCTTGGAGGCACATTCCCCTTTTGGGACCACCCATCCACTCTGGGGCTGTGGGGTAGAGAGAGAAATTCACTGTTGTCTCCGAGTTCTGGTGTAAATGAGCGCAGGGATTTTTGGTTCAGAGTAATTGTCATCAGCAGAGAGGGCTGGCGGGCTGATTGGTAGAATGGGAAGTAACCAACCATAGGCTGGAGACACTCGCATGCCAGTCATGGAGGCTGAATTGTAGGAACATGCTGCCTCTGAATAAAGGCTTTTCCCCTCCCCAGCAAAGCCATCACCACTGGACCTGAGGAACAACACTGTCATCGATGAGCTTCCCTTCAAATCGCCAGTCACAAAATCCTGGTCCAGGCCAACGTGAGTAACTGCTGGGGGATGAATTCTTGCTTTGCTCCTACAGCAGCTCTCTGGTCTCATTCTCACTGGTGCCCACATGTAGCCATGCTGTCACCTCTGCCATGGATTAAATATTCCCCACATCACAGCTGGCGGCAGGAAGAGAAATTCATTTAGGTTGGGATTTCACATGAAAGCCCAGCATGTGGCTAACAAGCTAATTAAGATCCCTTGAAGACATTTCCTGTTTTCTGGGATCTGACAACTCCTGGAGAGCCGTGGCTCTGACCTAGGACCTGTGGTCCACCACAGTTCATGATTCAGCTGAGCCAGACCAACTCAGCCACACTGTGTAGGGGGCATGATTTCACATCCAAGCTATCCCCCCCAAATCCCCACTGTAGTCTCAAAGCACAGGGTGGCTCTCAGGGTCTGATCATGCCATGTTTTGATTGCCTTGAAAGCAAAGCCTAGCCTGAAGGAAGTCTGCAAAATTAAACCAAAGCACTTCAGAGCTATGTCTGCCAGCCAAAAATAACAGGATTCACACAGTTCCAGCTCTGCTACTAATTCATGGTCTGATGTTGTCCAGTAAAAGGCAGAAGCAAAGCTTGGCTGCTATGACTCCTCTAATAAATTGGATTGTGTGGAGACTGACTGCAGGGCATGAGCACTGTGTGCTGAAATCACTGCACTGGGAAGCAGCGAGCAGGGTTTGATTGACAAGAGGTCCCACCCTGGAGAAGCTAATGGATTTTTCCCCTATCAGCTAATCATATGACCCTGCTTTACTGAAAGGCAACAAATAGCTTTTTAAGACACGCGCTTTAATGCCAGAAGCTGATTTCATTATTTTGCTCGGTATAATTAGATTTGGCCAATTGAAAGCAAGACAATTCCTCAGAGGATTTGTTTTCCGGCAAAAAATTTGGATAGGGCCCTGTACGGTAAACAAATCCTGTAGCTGTGGTGAGGCTGGTGGTGAGAGGCTTCACCAAGGCTGCCCCTACATCCTCCACAATCATATGTTTCCTGTGAGATGAAAAAGTTCATGGAATCTCATTTGTGTAGATGAGAGCAGGAGAGTTACGGCTACATAGCAAGCAAGGCGTTACTAAAAAATGCTAGAAAGAAAAAATTGAGGAGACCAAACCCAGTGATTTCCAACCCATGGAAAGGACAGGCTGGAGAACCTCAATGCCACCAGCTCTTCTTCATGCCCAGATTGGAGCATGGTGATGGTTGCAGGCATCAGGAGCTGCCCTCTCCCATCCCTCCTTGGCAAAGGACAAGCCAGACCTGCAGCCATCAGTAACACATCAACCCTTGTTCTTGCAGGCAGAGCTTCAACGCCGGCTCTCTGCAGTACTGCCGCCCTGTCTCCTCCCAGAGCATCACCAGCACTGACTCGGGAGACAGTGAGGAGAACTACGTGGCGATGGTAAGGGCCCCACAGCTAAGATAGATGGTCCTGGCAGGACAGATACTCTCCCCAGCTCTGCAGGCACATTCCTACCCCATGACATGGAAGTGCTTAGATAGCACTGTGTGGAGTACATCCTTATGTGCATCCCTAAATGCACAAAACAGGGTGTTTCCTTCAGAAAACGTGTCTCACTGGAGTTTTAAATGTGCATGAGAGCAGAAACATGTATTGCCTACTTTGCCAGGAATTAAGAGGAGATAAAAATTTATATGGACTGTCAGGGTGTATTTTCCTAAGTAAAGTTGATTTTTTTTCTATTTTTTGCTCTCTAATAGCTGCTGACATCATGTTTCTGTGGGAGCAGGGGCTTTCAGAGCAGCAGCAGGGAGCGGCAGTGCTTACAGGGAGGGGGTTTTATCTCTCTTGGTGAAGCTACTGACTTGAAGCATATTTTTGAGGCTATGTAACTAATGGGGTAGAGGAAATCTGTGCTCTGTGTAGCATGGTTGTGATTAGCGAAGATCCCGGGGCTGGCCTGGCCTCGCTGAGGTGTGGTCCCCGGGATATGCTAAAGCCCATGTCTGTTGTTAGGCATGTGAATACAATCAGCAAAAAGGCAGCAGAGCTGCTCTGATACATGAAATCAAGAGCATGAGCTTGAAATATCTGTTAGCACAATATACCACATTTATGGTATCCCAGCAGTTCTGCACATCCTCGTCCCAGAGGCAGGTAAGCAAATACCCAGGCTCTTTTAAAGGTGCCTCCAACGTGTTTCATTTCCGGATTTGTGTTAATTTCCTTTTTTCTTTCTTCCTTCCCATTTTAATCCTCATTATCTCTCCTGTCTCTTCCCTGCATTAGCAAAACCCCATTTCTGCTTCTCCTGTTCCTAGTGGTACCAACAGCCCAGCGCCTAAAAAGAGTTCAGGGAGTGTGGATTACCTGGCCCTGGACTTTCAGCCAAGCTCACCAGGGCCACACAGGAAGGTACGGGGGATTTTATAAACTTCTGATTAAAAGTGATGCATTTTTAAGGGGTTTATGCACATTGGCAACAGGATGGTCCAAAGCCCCAGACTGTGGTCCCAAGACTCTCTGGTGCTCAGAGAGCTGGAGCACCTCTGCTATGGAGACAGGCTGAGACAGTTGAGATTGTTCAGCCTGGAGAAGGAAAGGCTCCAAGGAGACCTTAGAGCATCTTCCAGTGCCTAAAGAGGCTGCAAGAGAGCTGGAGAGGGGCATTTTACAAGGGCACGGATTGACACTACAAGGGGTAATGGCTTCAAACTGACAGAGGGCAGGTTTAGATTAGATATTAGGAAGAAGTTCTTTAGTATGAGGGCAGTGAGGCACTTGAACAGACTGCCCAAAGAAGCTTTGTCTGCCACATCCCTGGAAGTCTTCAAGGCCACAATGGGGCTTAGAGCAACCTGGTCTAGTGGAAGGTGTCCCTGCACATGCCATGCTTGAAATGAGAAAATCTTTAAGGTGCCTTCCAACCCAAACCATTCTATGACCCGCTGCTATACTTACTCTAGATCAGACTCAGTCTCTCTTGCATGTCTGCAGCTTTGCTGGAAGTATCACCAGAAGTATGGATGTGCAGGGTTCAGGGATGCTGATGAGACCACAAATTCAGCTGGAGACTATAGATTGAAAAGGTGTCAGGAGGTATCCCAAGGAGTATCAGAATTGGTTTTTTCCTCCTTCAGAACAACAGATCCTCCAAAACCAGACTTGGATTTTGCACCTGAAAGGTGAAGGACAAGGGTTGTATAAACCTTTGTGGCAACCGCTTGTAAGTTGGCCTCACTTTCTCAAACACCGCCTTGTTTCCTAGGCAAAAAATCCCACTGGTTAGGTCCTTTTATTATTTAACAGTTGTCCCTTGATGGTTTCTTTCTGCCCAGCAATATTTCTGCAAATATCACCCATTTAAATTATATCCTGTTCTTGAAAAGTGATTTTAGACCATTAAAAATCATTATCTGGCTCCAATTACAAGCAGATGGAGGTCCTCTGAAATGCTTATAGAAGCGGAAAACACTCCAGGACTCCAGAAGCTATCCTAAAAAAGTATCTCCTTGTTCCTCAACACATCTCTTGGGTGACTCTCCAGACATATCTATAATTTTGGAGATGGAAATGAGCTAATGCCATAGGTGGGTAGAGTCAGCACAGCTAGAAGGGGTGGAACTGGGATTTTTATGTGTATCTCTAAGAGTTCTGGAGTTCTTTACAGGAAAATGAGCAAGATGCAAGGCTGAACTCACAATATCAGCAGTAAGAGAAGAAAATTACAACCAAACATTCATGTCCCAAAGTTTGTGAGAAATTAGAGACCCACATGCTGTTTCTACCCTCCCAGCAAGAGGCAGAGCAGATTGAAATCCTTCCTCCAAGTCTCTTTGGGAGGTTAGAAGGGAGAGTGATGAGCTGTGGAGTCTGCAAGAAAGCAGGAATGGTGGGCTTGTGGCAGCTGTGGTGCAGCTGCAGCAAGGAGCTAGAGGGAAGTGCAGGGAGCTGATGAGTGACCAGACGGTGCCCTGTTTCTCCTCCCCACAGCCCTCCACCTCGTCGGTCGCCTCAGATGAGAAGGTTGATTACGTGCAAGTGGACAAGGAGAAGACGCAGGCGCTGCAGAGCACCATGCAGGAGTGGACTGATGTGCGGCAGTCCTCAGAGCCTGCCAAGAGCACGAAGCAGTAGTGCCTGTGGCAGGCAGCGAAACAGGCAAACGTCCTGTTGGTTTTCCCCAGCTGCAGCCCCGCTGGGCTGCCAGATCCACTTGGGCTGGATTTCTAAGACTTGTCTGTGGAGGGGAGGGGGTGTCATTGTTTTTTTCTCTTAAAACAGAACTTAATTTCAGGGGAAGACTTGGCGGATACTGTTTGCCAGTGATAAAGACCAACTATGTTCGGTGGCTAGGTTTGTGCTTTAGCTGCTGGATGCCCTTACCCAGGAACTTTGACTTAGCAATACCAGATTTCACCCTACACATCTTTTGCTTACAGCTATTAAAGCCACCTTGTATGTGCTAACACTGCATCATCTCTCCCCGTCTTCTTCCATACTGTACCCCAAACCACGCCACGCAGGTTTGCAGCATCTCCTGTAGGATATCATTTCCCAGCTCTGATTCTCCACTCCTTATGGTGTCCTCTTCTCTGCCTCCTCCCAGTCCCAAAACTGAGCAAGGACCATTCCTTTTGAAATCACTTTTGTTGTCCCGTTTCTTGTAAATAATATGCTCAAAACCTCTGAGGGCTGTTTTCCCCCTGGCTGGGCAGCCGCCGTGGTTTTGGTTGGGGTTGTCACCCTTCAGGAGCTTGACGAGCATCCACAGCATCCTGAGCTAACTTAGGAGCCCAGGACTTGCCCCATCATACACAGACATAAATGCCAGCACATGCTCACATGAGTTTGTTGGGGTGTCTTCTGTTTATATTCTCCATCATCTCTCAAAGTCAGTGAGCAGGAGAGATTGGCTTTGGAAGGGGCTGGAGGGATTGACTTTGGAAGGTAGAATATAAGCACTGACCCACTGCCTATCTGAAACCAATTCCCATGAATCTGACCCTAAAAACCTAAATTTGCCTTTTGTGGCACCAAAAGAAGCCCATAGAGTGAGAGTCCTACATCGTGGCCATCGTGAGAAGCTCTGTGGTTGAGTATGAGGGGGGCAGGGAGGCTCTGGAGACCCTATGTATGTGGACTGGCATAAGGATGAGTGACAAGAAGGGAGTGGAAAGCTGCTACGAGGACTGGGGGAAGGCAGGTGCTTACTGCAGAGGTTGGTCTTGGGTGAGGAAGTCAGATGGAACGTTTCTTGGAAGAAAGAAGAAGAGTAATTGAAATGTTGGTTGATGGTGAGGTCATAGTCTTGGGAGGAGGCTTGGGAGTGTCAGGGCAAAGCGTTTCAGTATGAGCCTTAACGTAGCATTGTGGTTGGCCTGTGGAGGGTGCAAAAGGCTGAACTGTTTTCCCCTCATCTCCAGCAATGTTTCTGCAACACAGAAGTGGGGCTTGCTGACGTTAATGACCCTAGGCTCTAATTATGGGTGGGAGTCTGCTACTGTCCCTTGCCAGCGTCCTTAACACATCCAGGCTTTGGGATCACTTCCCAGGCAGCTGCTGAGCACAGAGAGAAGGACGAGAGAGTTTAATGCAGAGATAATAATTCATGATCTCATGAAAACAGGAAGAACTAATGATTGCCATGGAGCAGCCTGATTGCCAGACAGCAAGCGCTGACACGAATAAACAGGCTGACCGCAAACCAAGAGCCAAATGAAGCAGACATTAGAAAGATTAGGTAATAATATTTATTAAAGAGCTGGAGCTATTCTTTCTGCAAGCTGAGCGCCTCCCAGTGCCGTGGGCTCTGTGTTCCACCAACACCACCAAGTTGTATTGATTATTAATGCTTAAGCATTAACACATTTGTCTAATCTTGGTCTGAGTTTGGAAAGGGCCAGACGTGACCCACATGGGGATGGGGTACCCCCTAAGGGCTGTGTGCTGTTGTGTGCTGGTAAAATAATCTTGAACTTCCAACGCCATTTTGTATTTTCTTCTCGCATGCTGTGAAAGGGGAGGATGTTAATGGAAAAGCTCTGACAACCCTGTTAAGACACTGAGGTGTTGGACTTTTACAGAAACAGTGAAGCAAATATCCTGATGTTTATGCTAAAAATAATAATTACTAGCACGGTCAGATGCTTTCTGAAAGTCGGGGGGCGTGTTACAGCCTGCAAGGGCCATTGCCCCCTGCTGGGGGCTTGCACGCTTGCTGGTGAGATGACGAAATGAAGACTAGAATGCAGTACTTCATATTTCTCTTGCCCCTTTCATCTCTTCATCTCAGGGGAGACTAATCATTGGGCCTGATCCAGAGCCCACTGAAGTGTACATTTACCCAGCTAGGAAAGAGCTCCCCATCCCCACCAAAAAGAATGTCACTCAACCGGGAAGCTGGTTGTTTCCTATTTCTTCTTCTAAGCTGCTAGCTTTAGTGGCTCGAGAAAGAACACAGTGGGTTCAAATGCAGTTTGCTGAGTGGGTGCCCTGTGCGCCTGCTCTGGGACTAGGTGCATCCAGTGCCCACTCCCACATTTAATCCAAGGTGTTAATTAAAACTGGAAAAGCCTTTTGTTGTACTGGAGAAACTAGTCCTTTTTCTCCACGTTTCACAAATGTCTTTGTTCATGGGGCAAGCATTGGCATGGGATAGCTCTTTTCCCAGGCTCAGACACTGTGTTTTGGTAATTTGCTCTCATGAGCATCCCCAGTAAGTGGTTCATTGCAATTGGCAGACCAAGGACCAAACCAGCCCAACCAGCTACTTAACAACTGCTGGTTGCTGCCCCCTCTCTGCTTTGCAGTGAAGTCAAATCTGTTTTCACCAAAACAGATATATTCCTCTATTTTTTTCCCCTGCAAAGCACCAAGCAAACAGCATCACCAAACTAAGGAAAAGCCCACAGGCTCTGTGCTGTATAGACATGACTGTATCAACCCCTCCTGAAAGCATTAAGTAATCAATGGCTTCAGTGGAAGTCATCACCCATGACGATTGCCGAGCTGATTACAGCAGTCCCTGGTGATTAATGTTTGTGTAGCATTTAGTCTTAAACCATATTGAAAAGCAGCTGCTTTAATTACACAAACTGCCAAGAACTTTGTCCTGAAGGCATTGAGTTTATCACATCCACTTTATACTTGAATTCTCAAGTATGACAGACTCCTTTGTTAGAAATAGTTATTTAAGGAAACTGAGAACATTGCAAATTATTCATTTTAATTGCAATTAAACTAGCTTGAGCCTTCACATCAGAGCCTGCTCTACAGCTCTATGGTTCAAATTGGAAAAAGGATGTGCTTGCATGTGTGTGTCTACATGGAGAAGGGTTGTCTGTGGGACAAGCATCATGACCTCAGTATTTAGTTTTATGAAGGACCAGGTCCATGGCTCAAAGCTTTCCCCAAGCTTGAAAATGACTAAGCAGGTGGTTTTAAAGTCAAAAGTCTCCAAAATGCTGTGAGTCTGCAAATGCTGCTCACCATTCCTCTATCTGGTGAGATGTATGAGCTGCCTTGGAGGTGATTTGCTCTGAACTGGCATTTGAGTGTTCAGTGGGAAATTCAGTTCCAGCTCTAAATGCATGCCAGGCTTAGGCTTAGTTTCAAGCTGGCAAAAGAAAATAATGTGTGAGAGCAGACTGTGCCAGGACAAAGCTGAGAGTCTGGCAGATAGGACCAAATGCAGAGTCAGAACCAAAAGGTAGGGAAGGCTTGGCGTGTCTGGGGGCTAACTGGGGTGGATTTGAACTCTGGGCCACCAGTTGCTGGCAAGGGTGAGATATGGGAGAACATGAGGTTGGGACGAGAGAAGGCTGGGGAGTTTGCCTGTAAGGTTTGGGTCTTGGTCCTCACCATGTGCTCCTTTGGCCTGAGTCTCAAGTCAGATATGCAGAGATTTGGGTTGTGGAATGCTCAGTAAAAGTCATGTGCTGGTGGGAGGGGAGCTTCCACCACTCTCGGGCATTTCACCTTCAAGGGGGTCATCCTGCCTGACAGTGTGAAGCCTGTGCTCTGGCATTCAGGGATCCTTCGTCCATTCACCCAGCTCTGAACTGGGCAGGAGAAACCCTACAAGAAATGTGTGGGGATCAGGACGTGCTGGGAGACACCTTGCTGAGGGGCTCCCATGAGCTGTTCATGGGGCAGCAGTGCCATGGTTTCACAGGGTTGTCCCGTGAGGTGCCATCTTCATCCTTGGAGCTTTTCAAGACCAGTCTAGGTCAACCCCAGAGCCGACCCTGCTTGGAGCATCTCTTCCACACTGAGACCCTGTGCTGCCGGGGTTGAGTGGAGACTCCTCCATGTGAGGGAAGGGGCCCAAGGGGTTGCTTAGAGCCCTGTAACATCCAGAACAGGGACAGGGCACTTCTCTGGCCCTGAAGCCAAGTGGCAAGGCACACAGCTCAACCCCTAAGGCCATAATCCCCAGTGAGAGGACCTAACCCATACTGGGCCATCCCTAGCACCTGGGAGAGGGCTGGCTGGCCCAGCACAAGTCATCCAGGTCATGGACACACATTTCTAGCAACTGGAAGACAGCTTGAACCTGTAAATTTGTAAATTTGGAAGACAACTTGAACCTGAGGCTAGATCCAGAGCTCTCAGCAGCCCCATGCCACCTCCACACCCTGGCATACGAGGAAGGGAAGGGTTGGCCTGTTTTGGCTATCCAATGATCATGGCTCTGTTGGGGGGAGGAGGGTACAGGCATGTCCAGGTCTTATGGAAGATGTTAAAATAGTTCCCAGGTCCTGTCTGATCTCTCTGGCCTAGGAGGCAAGTAAAAGGATGGTTTTCTCAAGTCATGCTTGCATTGTGTTGGTGTCTTCCCACCTGGTCATGGAAAAGTTCCACTCCATGTAAAAGCTGACACCCACACTGTGTCCCATTGGAGGGATGCTGTCTAGATGAGATGGATGCAGCGGGGCTGTGATTATGGAGAAGCCCTAGTTGTAACAGGAAGGGGGAAGAACAAAGCCTAACCCTGGCATCAGCCAGAGGACACACGTGGCCATCAAAGAGCCATCAAGAAAATCAAATGGACCAGTCCAGCATCAAATCACAAGGGCCAATAAGCCAAT
This sequence comes from Dryoscopus gambensis, assembly GCA_013389985.1. NCBI lineage: Eukaryota > Metazoa > Chordata > Aves > Passeriformes > Malaconotidae > Dryoscopus > Dryoscopus gambensis. The sequence continues at coordinate 111,547 of WEIT01027189.1, forward strand.
TTAGGGCCTCTGATGAGCCTGAGTGCCTCTCTTCTCTGCCCAACCTTCCCACATGTACACAATGATCTTGCAGCTGTTAATGAGGCTCTTGCAGGTCAAGACATGCACCTTTTGTTAATTTCTCCTTGGCCTGGAGCAGTTCATCCCTCCATCAGCCTGTCCTCGGTGTCTCATCATTGTAGTCAAAATTTCATCTCCTTGTTCACAACTTCTAGTGTTGTACTGTTGATCAGGTTGCTGATTTAGTGTCTACTCTTGGGAAAAGTTGATATGTAGCAAGGTGTCACAATACAGCTGTCCCCTTCCAGCCCACGCCCAGCTGGTCCTGGCACATGGTGTTCAAGTTTTAACAGCAGCCTGTGACATCTGAAAGAGAAGCTGGGCCACATGGCTCCATCTCTTTAGCTAAAAAAGCCTCTCAACAGACTTCCTCCCAATCAGCAGGCTCTTCATTTTTGATGTAGCCCATTGCTAACATGTAACGGGTTCATTTGTAGGCCAGTGGGTTCACTATGTGGGAGAGGTTTGCCCCAAGACCAGGAGATAAGAAACCATCATTTTTATTGTCATTCTCTGGGTGACACCCCACTGTATCTTCATGTGGGACGAGAGGGTTCATGTGAACTCTGCATCCTGCTTTTTCTCCGGCTTGTAAAATGAAGGGTTTTAGTACTTATTTCCCCACCTCACAGATGTGTCAGGAGGTGTAATTAATTGACATCTAATAATGCAAAGAGCTGTTTTGAGTCTGCAGGCAATGGCTGGGCAGCATGTGGTGCTACCCTGTTGTCATGCCCAGCATTATACACAGCACTGCACATCCTGCTCTGTAAAACTCATTAAAAACTACTTCATCCTTAATTACCAAGGTAAAAAAAAACTTGGCAGGATTTTCTCCTGAGTGAGGGGGTGGGAGAAATGCCATTTGCACAGTTTTCCGCATTCTGCTGCCACATTGACCCTGAAAATACCATGGGTTTTTTGAGAGCAGTTTGGACAGGGTGGTGGAACCACGTTGCAGAAGGGGAAGGGAGCAGGACCCTGGGCTCCACGGGGAGCCTGTCGATGAATCCCGTAGGGTTAGGACCAAACCTTTAGAGTAGTTTTATCCCACTCAAACCAGCCCTTGGCAAAGTCAACATGTCCCCACTGACTTTGGGCATCATTGTGTGGGATCAGACCCAGTCAGAGTAGGGTAGTTTTCTCCATTTTTTTCTTAACCTGCTGCGAGGAGGGGTCGGAGCCCCGGCCGTGAAGCTGTTGCATCAGCAGCCAATTCGCAGGGATGTTTTGTGTGTTTCAAAGCCTATGACTGTTCTTAAGGAGGAGTATTTTTAATTTTTTGATTTCCATTTGTAGAAGGAAGGACAAGAGTAATCTGTGGCAAACTGTACAGTATGTGTCTTCTTGTGGTGTCACTGTTTGAATGGTTATTAAGTTTTCAAATCACTGTGGACAGCTAATCACTTAAGTTATTAATTTATTCTATGGGGGGTTGTTGTTTGGGGGTTTTTTTAAAGTAATTTGAAACAATTATTTATCCTGTAAATCAGTCTTGAGTGAAGCCTAGATAATACTTTTTTTGCTGTTAATAAACATGGTACATGCCTGACGTGAAGGTGATCTCATTTTTAAGTACTGTATATGCAACAGAAAAGCAACAGGAAAATAAAAGAATGATAATAAAAAGATATCTCTCCCTGGTGATTCCCAGCATGGATTCAGAGCAGGGGAAAATAGGGGAAATTAATGAGCAGATCAAGTTTGATTATGTGGCACCTTTAAAGCTTTCAGCATCTTCTCAGCATGTTGCCAAGTGTCTCCTACAGCTTCAAATGTCCTGTGTGGGTCACGAGGGCCTTTAGGATGTAGCTTGGGTTTTTCCTGATCCCAGAACCCAAGCCATGTATTTTTCAGCTGCTGAATTGAATTTCATGCCCTATATCTGCTCTGCTGCGTGCAGGGTGAGGACAAATGCTGCCTTCCTCACACATCAGCAGCTCAGCACCTGTGAGCCTTAGCTCAGGACACCAAACCACCCAGAGAGCCTCAGCACAAGGACAAATCTTTTTCTCCAGAGTTAAAAGTTCAACTCTCCTTTTAAGACTTAAAAAAAAAAAAAAAAAAAAAAAAAAAAAAAAAAAAAACACAAAAAAAAAAACCAAAACCAAAACCAAAACCAAAAACACTACTGGGAAAAGACACCTCCCTAGGCACAGCTCCTGTAACACCTCTTTTAGACAAGAGTAGCATCATCTCACTTCTGCAGCACACGTGGAATCCCAAACCAAGAGCTGAGGACTGTCCTATGGGCTCTCCTGGACCCGAGGCATGTGCGACAGACAAAACGAGCCATACTATCACCTCTACTGTAGCATACACTTTATCAATATGCCACATGCAAAGATTACTGGCATTACTGACACTAGCATCAATATAGTATATACTACAGTTGGTGTAGCACAGACAGTAACACACCTTACTCATGCTATACTAGACTTCTGTAAGGCCTTTAATATGGTCCCTTATGACATTCTTAGCTCGTAACTGGAGAGGTACCGGTTTGATGGATGGATGGACCATGAGATGAATAAGGAATTGGTTGGATAGCAACTCTGGAACAGCTACAGTCAACGACTTAGTGTCCAAACCAGCAATGAGTAGTGTTCCTCAAAGATCTGTTCTGGGACCAATACTATGTAATATCTTCATGAAAGACATAGTAGGATTGGCTGAGTCCAAAAGGGAAGACCAATGCTAGTAATTACAGGAAATTGACAGGGACTAAACCTGTCAGCCTCATTACACCACTGACACTCTCCAGGCTGCCATCCATGCTGAGAATTGCATGCTGTTTGCCTCTGCTCATCTCAGAAAATCTTGGGGAAAAAAAACAAGGCATGTTCAGGAAAGAGCTTAGCTATGATACAGCCTCTTCATTTTCCATGTTGGTTTGCTTATCTGCCTTCATTATTTAGATTAGGATGTCATCAAGTTAAAGAGTCTCCTACAAAAGCACCTTACAGCAAACGGCACAGAAAATGCCTTCAGGTGATACTCCAGAATAAAGGAAGCAGCTGGCACAACAGCAACAGGAAAACTTTTGGCAACCTCTTTGAATGGGAAATAAATAGAAGTCTATTAATAAAACCAGGAAACACTGTACTTTCTGTGACACTTCAGCTTTGGGTCCTCATTTATTTCCTCTTAGCACTTGACTTAAAAACAACAAACACACTCCACTGCTCATCTACAAGGCTCCACTATTAGTATTGTGATCTTCTGGAGGGCACACAGCTCTGCACTGGGGTTCCCATTCCACCTCTACCTGATCCCCTCTTCCAAGCCACCACTCTGCAGGACTGTCCCATGTCCTTGAGCCCAGATGCATCACCTTATCCATCTCTTTTTTTGAGCCATCAGCCCAATATCTATGAGTTCTGCAATAAGAGACTAAGCCTCTATGTTGAATTTATTAATTTCCTTTATTTATATATAGGAAAGGCAATAAAAGAATATGATAGTATACACCAGATATTTGACCCCAAGTGTCCTCTCTAGCAGACTTTCTGATCGAATTATCTGTAGCAATGTCTGTGCTTTGCCTTTTCCTCCAGAGCAACACAATATTGCTACCTCAATACCTCATGGTCAGGATTAGGCCCTGCACTTACGACCTAAGGCACAAATCTCTGCCACTTGAGCTAGAGAAATCTCTACTACAGGTGTGACGGAGGAGCAGGCAGGGGACGACAGGGGAGGGACATGGGAGGAAGCGGTGGTCCTGTAGATGTGTTGTCCGGGGCTTGAGTTGGCCATCTGCCATCAAAATCAGCCCCTGTCTCATTATTGGTTTCTATAATACACTGGTTTACATAGTATATACTGATACTGGGTTGATATAACATAACATATCTGGTTGGGCTACTCACCCTGCAAATCAGCGTTAAAAAAAAATAGATTGTGAGTTAAGGGGGGTCTGTCATCTGCTGCTCAGTTCAGGGTATCCCAAGGCAAAGCCCAAATTTTAAAGGGCAGATCCAGCCCAGAAAGCCATCAAATGACAGCAGCAGAAAGACACTAATCGAGTCCTAAAGACACATCTGGAAAAACAGCTGCGTGTCTGGGCCTGCCGTGCACACTAACAGCATCCAGAGGTCATCAGTAATGCAATGGGTCTTCACTGGAGCCCAGAAACCCCAATTGGATCAGGTCAGTCTCTCTTGGCTGGAGGGGTTTATGCCCCTCAGTCTCTTTTGGGTGTCTTGCAAAGCAGCATAAACCCCTCTGGTTGACCTGCCACTGCTTGCTGTTACCAAGCGGTCTTACCGCTCACTGCCTCACAGACCAGCATTGCTACATTTTGGCATTTTCAGACTTTTTTCTACCTTCAGAGTTTGTCATGGTGGGTTCCCAAACCACATTAAAAAGAAATACAACAACTGAGCAGAGGTCCCCCCAGAACCAACTTAGCGCCACAAGAAGGGCTGCAGACAGGATGTGCATGGGACATCTCCATCCCTGGGACCCCGCTGGGTCCATCTTCCTCCTTATGCCTGTCCCCATCGCCTCCCCAGGCTGGTGGCATGGCTCACAGCAGGCAAGACATGGCTATGCTGAAGCAAAAGGACACTTCTCCGAGCTGTCAGCAGCTGCTCATCTCTGCATTAGCTTAGGTACACATTAAGGCATGAAGACCAAGTGCATAGGAAGCAGCAAGACCCTCCAGGCGCCTCCAAATCAGCCCCTGAGACCTTTTCCATTGAAATGTTTCTCAAATCCTCCTCCGAGATGCTCATCGTCATCGGGGTGAGGAAGAGGGGCCTCTGGCTTCAGGTTGGCCCCATGGACGTTGCCCATCTGGTTTAAGCCGTTGGCTAAAAGACAAGTCCATGGAAGGAGCCGGATCCGCCCCCACCCGCTGCTGGGCTGCAGCCCCCAGACGAGCTGTCATCATCCTTGTCCCTGTCCAAGTCTCTCCACCACAGCGGGGACTTCGGCAAGGCAGAAATATAGGCGGCTCTGTTCCTCGCTTCTTTTTCCTGCTCCTAGGAGAAGGAAGGGGGAAAAAATAGCATAAGGATATCAGCAGATAAAGGACCCATGTAGGGGGATGCTCCCACCATCCCTGAGGAGCCAGGAGCCTGTAAGGTTCCCCCTGGGAGCTTCCTTCAAATTAAACTGGGGTGTGAAGACCATGCGCTCTAGAGCTCAGCAGGAGGGATGCAGCAATGAATTGCAGCTCTCCAGGGATCAAACCCAGCCCTCCCATATCACCTATGGGAGAAGAAGGACCCCTCAAATCCCCCCACATGCAGCTCATGTCATATAAGACACTGCTGTTTGGAAAGGGTTGAACTCCATCAGCTGAATGATATGTGTTCTAGTTTGTATTCCCAGCTCATCCATCTGCCCAGGGAAGCTGTGGATGCCCCACCCCTGGAAGTGTCCAAGGCCATGGATGGGGCTTTGAGCAACCAGGTCTAGTGGAAAAGGTCCCTGCCCATGGCAGAGGGATTGGAACTAGATGGTCTGCAAGTTCCTTCCAACCCAAACCATTCTACGATTCCAGGATGAGAAGAGAAGAAGGGAAAAAAAAAAAAAAGACCCGGCTTGCAATGGCTCGGGTAAACATCAGAGGTGGTAGGAAGGAGCAGCTAGTTACCAGTGAGTGAAGTAGGAAGGAGAGGAAAGGGTAGAATGTAAGGAACAAGTTTTTTACAACGAAGGTGGTGAGGCAGTGGCACAGATTTCCCAGAGGTAGTAGATGCTCCATCCCTGGGAGCACTCAAGGTCAGGCTGGATGGGGCTCTGAGCATCTGATCTAGTTGAAGATGTCCCTGCCCATCCTTCAGGGGAGGTGGACTAGGCAGCCTTTAAAGGTCCCTTCCAATCCAAACTGTTCCATTATCCTATCTTTCCCAGGCACTTCAAAGAAAATTTCAGGCCGAGCTTCCAGGGGCAGACAATAGCAAGTCAACCCCAAGTACAGCCACAAGGTGTCTTGTACCAATCTCAGTGCCCAGTTTCATCAGGAAACTGTAACCTGTTTATATCTCAGTGCTAAAAAGGAAAAGGGATTTGGCTTCAGGGAGTGGGTGGGTATCTGCAGGATTTTAACCACAGGACAGGATCCCACTGCTGCCTGGATGGGTTGGAACATGGCCCATGAGCCAGACAGCCACAAGATCGCACCCTGCTGTGCACAGCAGCAGCAGTTACCTGCAAGAAGAGGATGTTGTCTTTGGAAATGGCTTCCATCAAGTCCTTGTGGAGGGAGGGCTCGCCATGCAGGCGGCCGGCCTCAGCCAGAGCCTTGTGCAGCAGGCAGCTCTGTCGGCCCGGCCGCTGCCGGTAGAAGAGGACGTAGGCAGTGTCTTTGGGAAAGAACGAGGTGACGTTACTGACTGATTCAAAGGAGGAGAAGGAAACTCTGGTGTCATTGAAGAGGTACCACTGGATTTCAAAGTCCAGCTGTTTGTCAGAGGCTGGCTTTGGCACCCCGTCCCGGGGCTGCCCGTGGGGCACAGTGTCGGTGCACTCCCTGGAGTAGCAGTAGTAGTGGCCACTCTCCGAGGAGATGCCTGAATGCACCACCACACTGCAGAGGTCATACACGACAGTCATGAAGCCACTCCCTGGGACAGCACCATCCTTCCCACACTGGCAGACCTCCTCAGTTTCCTCTGGAGCAACAAGGATGGGTAGCTTGAGCACCACAGGGATGGAGACATTGTCCAAGATCTTCTTCCTCTTCATAGTCCGTGGGTCGAAAGAGAACCGCAGCAGTGTGAGGATGAGGTAGTGTGGACCCTCTGTCAGCTCTGCCACCTTCTCAGCATCCTGCAAGGATGCACATTTCTCACAGTGGTATTTATTCTCTGCTGTCAGTCTCTCCGGGGATAGGAAATAGTTGATTAAATCTGGCACAGATCTGGAGTCCTTGGGAGCACATGCCTGCTCCCCAAAAGCTGAGAGAGGGTCTTTGGCTGCATCCACCCCAACATCATTGCCACGTTCGGGATTTGCTGCTTCTCCTGGTTCCTGGAAACCTAATGTTTCCACCGACACTGGTGGGGCTGCATGGTCACTGGCCTTGGGGGCCTTCCTCCGGATCCAGGGAGAACCCATAAGCTGGCCTGCATTTTCAGGAGGCTCAATGAACTGTGGGCCAATTTCTTCCACTGGTAGAATAGATGTGCTCCCACGCACATTCCTGTCTGATGGAGGAAAAGCCAGGGACAGGTCTGTGAAGGCTTCTTCTCGGGAAGAAACATTCAGGCACTTCAAGCAGCGGATCTTTGTCATCATTTTACCCCCAAACATCTTCTCAATCAATGTCTTGTTTAAGTAATGATGCTCCACCGCCTGAGACATCAAGCTGGATTCCTTGAGTTTCTGGTAGATCCTTTTACCAGTTTTTTCTTCTTCATGCAGTCTTTGGCAGGGGAAGAAAAGGGCTGCATTATGCATCAATACAACACCAAGAGGTAGTTTCTAAAGTAGGGCTCCTGTTCTTCACTGCAAGGGGTTAATCCCAGTTAACCTGCCTGTACCTAGGGGTCTGATGCTGTGGGAGGAAGGTGGGAAGGAGTCAGACAAGATTTAGGAACCTAAGTCTTCATGTGCCACTGACCCCACAATTCTAGAGGGATCACTGGGACACCAGAGATTTGATATTTCTAGGTAAAAGGCAAAAATCAACATTTTACAGAGGAGGCTGAGTGGCTTGTCAGGCAAATCTCTAAGGCTGGTACAATTTTAGATTAGCTATCAGGAAAAATTCCCTCACTGAAATGGTGAAGGGTAGTCAGGCATTGAAACAGACTGACCAAGGAAGTAGTGAAATCACTGTTCCTACAAGTGTTACAAACCATGTAGATATGGCATTTAGGGACATGATTTAGTGGTGGACTTGGCAGTGCTGGGTTAATGGTTGGACTCAATGATCATAAGGGTCTTTTCCAACCTTAATGACTCTGTAATTCTATGAATTTCCTCTGTCTTCAGAGCAAAGGCAGAAATTTTCAAGTTGAACTAAGTTCTAACCTTACCTCTAAAATTGTCCAAACAGGGTTTTATTAAGCAGCCTCAGACCAGTCTTACCATCTCTCACCCCAACCCTCCACTCTCCCAACTCCTCTGGGACTCAGCCATTTGCCCTGTTTGCATGTGGGTCAGCATTGAACATTACATTGGGGTTTAGGGATGCCGTTGTCACTAGGCTCCGAAATCACGGCGCTCGTCACGTACCGGTCTAGCAAATACTTGAGGTACTCTGAGCAGTCCTGCTGAGCTCCAGGGGTGAACCAGGGTGGCCAGGAGGCAGAGAGGAAGCTCTCAGGGGAGATGGCAGGTCGCTGGCAACAACACAGAAGAAGTGCATTTAGTCCTAGGGATTTTTCCTCAATTCACAAAAGGGGATGGAGAGGGGAGAGGAATGGTTTTTTGGCTGCTTCACTGGGAGCAGAGTATTCTGTGCCTGATAAGGCCCCTTTTTTTTCCCCTCTACAAAAGCTAAGCCCAGTGCACAGGAAGACTTTCTTAGTTTGCTGCAAGCCAGGATGGTAAGGATGAATTTCAGACATTATTTTACATATACGTCCATAAAATATCCACGTGTTTATCATTCAATTTTTAAATGGTTTATTGGCCTGATCCAGATAATTCTACTTAATGCAGCCTGAATTTAATTCGCTGCTCCATTTAATTTGATCAGGATCTCTCTCACCAAATCCTTTCATAAAAAAAAAAAAAAACTAAAGCAAAAATGTCCACTAAACTCCCACTCAACATTCTGATCACTGCAGGCAGGTAATCTTTGTTACCAGATAACGTAATTGCAGCCATTAGGGAGCAGATGCCTAATTAACATGGAAAAAGACCCATCTTTAGCAAAAAAAGTGACTTCAAGAACAACCCAAAAAAAGAAAAATAACCAAAAGGAAATTAACAGGAAACTATTAACTATCAGCTACACAACAAGCAAATATGCTTCTGTACTTGCTCATCACAGAACACAGACACCCTACCCGCCATCAAAACCTAGACTCTTCTATGACCAAATATTAAATTTAATGGGATGCCTATACTTCCCCCCCAGGTCATCTGTGGTGACATAATACCACAATGCTACAAGCCAGCTCTGCCAGTCAAGGCTCGGGAAATGGAGAAGCCTGGATGACTTGCTGCACAGCAAGGGAAAATTCACTGGCTTTCCAAAATCTTGTCTCTCTAGGGACAGAAAGATATATTTTCAAGTGAGGAATTAGATATGACCTAGCTGTATCTCCAGGAGTCACTCCATTAAATTTCATGTTTGTCATGGAAATATTTACAATTAGTTTAAGGGTGTTATTTTTATTTTACTTTCCCTCACATACAGAAGAGTCAAAGCATCTGGAATCTAAGGCGGTTTTTATTATTATTATTCTTTTAACAAAATCACTTTTAAGGCAATTTTCATTGATTGCTAATGCTTTGCTGGGGAGCAATGGGACAAGCGAGCTGCTCCAGTCTTCTCCCTTGATGCACAGCAAGGGACAAAACCCCTGCTTCACACCAACAGGCTTCTCAGCTGACCACAGATGTAAACTATTACCTAATGGACTTCTCTGTCAAAGCTATTAGTTACTACATCAGCCCAATCCAAGAAGACCACAAGTTAAAGACAGGCAGCCTGGTGTGAACATAGCCCACTTTCATGGGTTATAGGAGTTTCTCTCCTCCTCTCCCAAAATTAGCCTCCTTCACATAAACAAAATTCATCCCATTACAAAAACCCACCAAGATCCACAGCTCCTTATCAGCACGTTCGAGCCGGCAGGAAGCAACTTGGAGACGAGCCTTTCCGCAGCCAACAGTCCAAACAAATAACTAGAACATGAAATAATTACCTGACTGTGCTCCAAAAATGCAAAGAGCCACTGGAGCTTTGTCATCAGGGGCTGGGAGTTGCCCTCAGTTAAATTCAACACTGAATGCCGAAAGCTGCGAAAGAAAAGCAGAGATGCAATCTGTGAGATGGAAAATCAGTGTGGGACACGCGAGGCTGGAGTGACGAGCAACCCCTGGAGCAGTCTTGAACGGGAGCAAGGGAGGAAAAACTCACTCTGAAGCCATGAACAGGGACTGTATGATGCTGTTCATGTAGCAAGTGTTTCCCAAGTTAATTAACCCAATCTTTCCCGTCTCTGACTTAGATGCCAGGCGCGGGTAGAAGCAGGCCAGCTCGTTCTTCTGGGAGGTCCAAGCATTTTGTCCCAAGAGGTGTTTAATCCGGTCCTCATTTGGAATTGGGAGAGCCTTGGAAAGAGAGATCTGTGTTACAAATCATTATCTGTCCTCGCAAGGGGAAGCTGAGGGGCAGGCACTGATCTCTTCTCTCTGGTGACCAGTGACACAGCACAAGAAAACAGCACGAAGCTGTGTCAGGGGAGATGTAGGTTGGATATTAGGAAAAGTGTCCAGCGTGGGGTGGCTGGACACTGGAACAGGTTTCCCAGGGAAGCTGTAATGGCACCAAGCCAAGAAGCATTTGGACAATGCTCTCAGGCACATGGTGTGATTCTTGGGGTTGTCCTGTGCAGGGTCAGGAGTTGAACTCGATGACCCTTGCGAGTCCTTTCCAACTCAGGATATTCTATGGTCCTATGACTGATCTTCTCCTATGAAGAATTAATAATGGGCAACTGCAAAACTCCTTTGCTAGAAGCATCCACACAACTCATTTTGCCTGCTCTTCACATGAGCCTGCCTCCATGCATGGAAGAGTTTACCTATTCGTAGTAGTCCTTTAGAGGCATTTCAGAATAAAGTTATAGCTAAAACCTACAGGCACCATCAGGACTTCTGCAGGCCCACTATTAGAAAAGTATCTTCCCTTAACCTGCCTACACAGAGCTCAGACTCAGTTTTAATCCCCTTTCTTCCACCACCACTTGAGGTGTTGAGGTTAGGACACCCCTACCAGTGGGACAGTCCCTCTATTCTAAGCTACCAGCAAAGATGCCATTTCCATACGGGAAGCAGTAAAATGACTGAGAAGGGCATGACTTACTTTAATTGCTTCTAGGACTGGTTCATAGAGGTCTGGGAATCCTGAGAAGCGGAAGAACATGCAGTGGATGAGCTCGGCCAGCTGCTCCAGGGAGCTGGTTGCAGAATTGGAGTCCTCCTTCTTCAAAGAGGCCACCAGCCTGGGGATGTGAGGGAGTAGCTGGAAAAGAAAAATTCACTACAAAAATTACTCCAAATTATTCACAGAATTTTAATACATTTGGAGAAATGAAATTCACCTGCAGGCAGAAAAGCCAGTGAACAGGAGTTGACTTCAATGCTACTCTAGACTTCATCCTTCCCCCTTTGAACTCAACAGCAACTCTCCTGTTGATTTTGGCAACCTGAGAGGGTTTCCTGTTTCATGACACCTGCAGGTTTGTGCTGCTGCTTTGCTGAGCTGCTATTGCCATTCTTTAGTCTCCCCTAAATCCCACACCCACAGTGGAAAGGCTATGCTGACTGCCAAGTGCAGGGATTCAAACCAGCAAGGTAGATAGGAAAATGAAATAAGAAAGAAATGTTGTCTGCTGTGCTTTATGTTATTTTATACCGAATACACTAAACTGGAACTGGTATGGTCAGGTGGGTGGCAACAGGCATATAAACAGCACATTCTTTATTTTGCTTTCATCTCGAAAATGTAAAAACACACAAGCAGATGCAAATGCAAACTATCCATTGCTCACGGGCACCCTCTGCTGACCCTGCAGTTGCACAGAAAATTAATAACTTATTTCCAGCCCTGCAGATGTGCTAGAGTGACCCAGGCACTTACACAACCTTTTTCATATTTATATTTTAAGTTATTTTTAGCCCAGAATAATCCTGGAGTAAAGGACTCCAGTCCAGCCATTTCCTGGTCCTGTCTTCCTCCCTTGGTCTTCCTCTGTTCTTTTTCTTTCCCTTCAAAATGTTGGAGATTTTAACTATTTACTTTCCAACAGGAAAGGTTTGTTGGGGAAGCAAATCAATTGCAGCACCTTTTTATATATGAGAATTTTGCCAAGCTGTGATGGGAATAATTCTCAAAACACTTCCAAAGTACCAGGGCAAATACAAAAAGGCACGGTTGGGTTTTGGGTTTTTTAAATAAAGGAGGAAATTTATGCTTATGGGCTACAGATGGAAACTTCAAGCCAAGAGCAACTGACAGCTTCTGGAGTGTTTCAAAATTTGATGCCCAACTGAAGACAACACATTGGAATGACTATTTTTAGAAACCGAAGCGTTTCTCAAGAAATTCAGGTTCCTTTAAAGTATCTGCAGCTGAGGAATGAGAAAGCATCAGTTGAAAATACTTGCTAGCTTTGCTTTTTTCCCAGCCTTATCTGTTTATTCTGTGAACTTTAGGTAAAAAGCCAAATGTAAGGGTTTTAATGAGAAAGTATCAAATCAAACATTAACAGGAGTAATTTTTCATCACTGCTTTTATCAGTTCAATCACTACAAGCATGCTTTTGCCTTCAGCCTCACTTTTTAAATTCAGCATTCCAGAGGCAACACCAGCAGGAAGCAGACCCGTGCCTTAGTGCCAACAGCAAAACAAATTATAAAATATCACTGTAGAAATGAAAAGTGGATACTCAAATGTTGCCAAAAGCTGTTTTTGCTTTTAACAGAGAATTTGTGTAGTGAAGTATTTTGATTCAGTCCTCTGGTCTTGCTGCACTGATGCCGTACAAACATTCCAAAGATGGCCCACCACTGAAAGAAATGGGTGCCCCATGCTGGTGACAATTCGAAGTCACTTGTGGGGTGGGGCCCACTGAGTCCAACAGACAGTGGGGCACCTGCTTAGAAAAAGCAAGGGCTGTTTAATAATGTATTCCCTGTGCTCCACAGTGAGAGCCCTCCGAGATGTTCTCAACGCAAAGGCTCCACCTGATGCACTCTAAAGCCAGAGTGGCAACATCTGCCACGCCTTAGGTCCCCTCCTACCCCTGCTGCCCCACAGCATGGTTACACTCAGGAAAATGCCCTCATCCAAGTGCCAGAGTCAGCCTTACCAAGTGAAACGCCTCGTGGGAGTGCTGGAAGCTCAGCAGCATGTACTGCAGGACAGACAAAGCCCCCTCCCTCACGATGGGGTACAGCAACTTGGAGAAGACCTGGTGGAGGAGAAACAAAAAGCAAATTAGAAGGCAGGATGGCACTGCATCCTGCAGGAGAAGGCAACAGCAGGAAACAGGCACTGGGCATCTACCATGGCTACTGGTCTCTTCCTACTCCATGCTGGATGTTGAAACAAGCAACCTGTAACCAGGTCTCCAGAGTCATCTCCTGTCCAGAGCACTGGCTCAGGGCATCCTAAAAATGCTGTGGGGGTTATACTCACCCTTTCAGGCTTTTGTAATGCCTCTATGACAGTGCTGCATCTCCATATCTCCTCATGAAAAAGTCATGCAAGCACAGAAGAGTGCTAGATTTTCTAAAATGTGCCTCTTCTATTTTATTCAGGTATTTGGAACTTTATCACTAACCTTTCAGACAAAGAGATAAAAAGAAAATATTTTTTTCAAAGGCTACATAATGATATTTATTCTACTTTACAAAAAATACCTGTGTACCCTCTACTGCTCTCAGATTGTACTTCTGAGGGTTTCCAAAAATCACATGTTATTTTATGGGCTGTGCCCCTTTCCTATGCATTAACAATGAAAGGAAAGATAAAGAAAAGCCAGAGACGCTTGGCTACTGTCCCATTGCTCAATGCACTTGAAGGATGACAAAGACAAATGCAGTTATTGATAATGTTCTAATACTGATAACTATAGAATGGCAGTACTGTTTAGGTGAGAAAATACCTCTAAAATCATTGAGCCCAACTGTTCACCCAGCACTGCCCAGCCTACCACTAAGCCATGTTCCTAAGAACATAGTTTTAGTAACTTCTATGGTGACACCTTCTGGTGACTCAGCCAGTTGTTATCCCCATTATTCAAAGGAGTGAAAAGCAGGACTGCAGCATGGAAAAAGTTTTTGAAATAGTGACCAGTTCCAGTGCTTGATCACACAGTTTTCAGAGAGAGCTAGGACTCACTGCTGAAACAGGTGATGGCAACGGCAGCGGGGGCTTTATCTACACTAATAAAAGACCTAAGCCAGGGTACAGGCTTTAGAACTGACCTGTGACTCTGCAGACTGTTAATATGCTCGCTGATATGTACTTTGCCTGTGCCAGCCAGCAATGACCCAGGCACAGTCAAAGGAGAGCATGTCACATTCCCAAAAGCAAGTTTTACAAGAGCTTCATAGTTTGGGAAGGAGAGTGTTCGATTGGCTTGAAAATCCTTGGCTGCTTTGTTTCATAACCTTTAAGATATCAGTACCTCTGCAGACCAGAACCTGAAGAACCCCAAGCTGTTCTAAGGAATATCATTCCTAGCTGCAAAACCAGTATCCCTTTGGACACCAAACTCTTTCTTCTCTATACATCTCAAGTCACATCTCATGATTTGAAAGGCAAGGTGATATTTCAGGTGCAAGATGGTATTTCTGTGGTTCACATTCACATTTGAAAGAGCCAACTGACCTTTTCTATTTTTGAAAGAGTGACTTCAATCAAGATGCTGAACTTTTTCACTGCAGCCAAACCCTTCAGCAGAGCAATGATCCACTTGTCTATGTTCTTTCCCAGGGGCCAGGACACCCAGTCAATCATCCTGAAATGAAACATGAACTCTTAAATAAATGTAAGGCATATACTATAAAAGCCAAGCTCCACTCTGGGTCAAACCTCCTTCAAACTGGTGTCCAGTGACTGGGATGAGACAGGCTCTTCATAAGGCATTTCACATATTATTCAAAGCACAACAAAACCTGAAGTGGAAATACCCCAGTGTCATCATCATGCTGTGATTCATCAGAGGATCAGACCCAAGTCCGTAGAGTGAAGTGGGGATTTTTCCCACAAACTTCAGTCAAGCTGAGTTCAAGTTTTTAACACTGGTGCAGTGCTCTATATGCCACTCACATGAGGGTTTGAGTGAGGTCTCTGCATTGTTACCATTAGAAAACAAATGATACTGGTTTGATCTCTGCTTTGTTACTGGTAAGGAAAAAACACTCAGATTCATATCTTTTGGTTCTCTGTGTGGGAAACATTGATTTCAAAAAACATATTAAAAAAACTCAGCCTGGAAACCCTAACAGAAACCAATTATTCCTGAATGTCACAGATAAAAACTTTCATCTCTAGCCACTCAGCCAGCATGTTGCCACGTTTCTGCAAGAAACAAGCGCTTTAAATAAGTCTCTCATGAAACACTATAACCTCAGACTAAGTGATGACACATTGTTTCTGTTTAAATTTAATGTTAAACAACGAGGAAGTAACTAAGACTTGGGATCTCCAAGTATCGAACTTTGCTGACCATTTCAGTACCTTTAATTTAAGGATATTCCAGGCCTTCAGGCTATACTTCAGCCCAGTTACCTTACCCAGTTAGTTCCTTTTGCTTATCAATTTGTATCTCATGCAAAATATATGAAGGGAAGACAGATAACTAACCAGTACACGGCAAAGAGCATGAATTAGTGAACTGGAAAAATTAAAGTCTAGCCAGTAAAAAAAAACCTTGAAAAGCAGAATATGCCAGGATGTTTAAAAATAATGAAAGTCAAGCCAAGCCGGATGATAAAGCAAATTCCAGAGAAGCTTCCACAGACATTTGCACCAGAGCAGAACAAGGAAAACCATGCAATCACTGTATGTGGTAAATCTGATGGAGATTAAAGATAGGATAGGGCTTCCAGATGTTACTTCCAAATGCAACACATGCACTGACTCCACAGTAGATCATATCTGACTGGCTCTTTGAAAGGAGGCTACAAGCAACATTCTTCAGGATCTAGTGATGCTAGCACAAATATCCTGAACAGGGCTGGGAAATTTGTGAAGATGCACAGCTACCAGGCATCATCAACACAAGAGGAACAACAAGGAGCCACAAGGAAGACCCTGAGGATTAGAAATGTAGAACTGGAAGGAAATCTATCAATTCAAAATGCATGCAAGGCACGAGAAATGGAGGCTATATGACCGTAATTCATCTGCTTGAAGACAACCAGGCAGACACCAGGTGACTGCAAGTTCCCAGTGAAAGAGCAGCCATGGAAAAGACCAGCACCATGCTGTGGTGCAGAAGGAAAGGTGTTCTCTATAGCAAAACAATGACTCCTTAGGCTATTGTCAGGCTGCCTTGATGAACATGGTGCACAAACACCACCATCTGTTGCCAAGACCAATGAACTGTGTTGAAGAAACCTGTTCAGGTGGTGAGGGAAAGGAAGAACACTTCCTGCAAGAGACGCTTAAAATAATCTGGCTTGTTTAGCGCAGCCATGAGAAAGCAGAGATGGGAAGGGACTGCTCTTCCTGCCCATATTGAAGGAATAAACACCAGAGAAGCAAAAGATATTTCAACTATTTCTGTTGGCATAAGATCAAATGAACTGTAAGATGGCCAGAAATACACACAGACTGACTGTTAGAAGAGAGATTCGACCCACTAAAGCAACCCAGTCAGTGGTGGAAGAGCTGTGAAAGAACAGCAGTGGCAGCACTGTCCTGCTTTGAGGAACCGAGTTGAACATTCATGAAAGGAGTCTGTAATGTCAATGCTATAAAGCAGGCAGATGGATCCAGAGATTAAAAGGTCCTTTTTCTCTCTATCTTCTTTAAACAGGCATAAAATAACCTCATTTGCTTGAAGCTATATTTTTCCAGCACTGATGGCTAAGTTACAGTGCTGCCCATGTTGCTACAGTAGGAAGAAACTGCATTTTAAATTCACATTGCACTTTCCACATTGTAAGATCCACAAATATTTTAGTAGTGATGACCCTAATTTGACAAAGGAGTCATTGATTTGGTATGCTAAACTTATAAAAGCCCAGACCCTGATCTCCAGAGGTAACGAGTGCCTGCAAAGCTATGTGACAGCAGATGCCTTCTGCATCTGGACCTGGGCTCTTTGGAACAGATACATCCCCAGGAAAAAAAAGTAAAACCCAAATCTGTGAGTACCTCTGACATCACAGATGCACAATAACAGAGTTTATCTAAAACCAGACAAAATCTGTAAAAGGGATTGTGGTGTACACTTATGCCAGCAGGTGACAGCCTTGCTTTTTTTTACAACTACTTGTTCTTTACATGCTTGACCAGAAGCTCCACCCCAAGTCCAGTTTATTCCCTTGTTACTCCCAAACCCGAACTTTGGAAGAAGACACTCGTGCATAAAATCAGTTTGTCAGGGATACTAAGCTGAAAGATCCTTCAATATGTACATTTTCCTTCAATTTTCTAGGCATGGAGCACACATCAAACAGCCTGCAGTCACGCTGGTTTTAGGGCACCCATCTGCCATAAACATGCTGCCAAAACGTCAAAATTTCTTCTAAGTGATCTTAATTACATTTTGCAGGCTCTGACTAATTATTTACTTGTCCTCCTGTGTGGCAAAGAGTGTTTTAAGGAATGATGCAATTGATTTGGCAATCTCTATATTTAGACACTGGCACTCCTAGAAGATTCATCATCTGGAAGTTGCAGCAGCAGATGTCCAGAAGGAGAAAAAGATGGAGAAGAAGGTTAGGAACTGAACTGATAACTTGATATTTTGTCTTGGGTTGCTCTGGAATCTGGGAAAACCATGACCTTCCCCAGCAAGCCAAAGAGAAGTAGCCCCTTTCTGCATACACAAACTTCCCATCAGGAATAACGTGTTTCTGTCACGTAACCTTATTGGGAGGGACATGCAAATCCTGTAACAAGAAGAGGAAAAAAGATGCTTCCAGTGAGATCAAGTCACAGCAGCTCCCTTGTGTTAAGCACACACACCACTGCATGTGAATATTATCTATTTAAATGGAGACCTCTAAGGAAAGCATGGGTTAAAGACAGAATCATGGGATAATTTAGGCTGGAAAATAACCTTAGGATCATTGAAGATACCCCTAAGTAAGCGCGGAGCAAAGCATCAGAGCAGAGAAGAGCTGTAGGACTTGGACATAAAGGTGCAAAGAAGACCTCATGATGCCAAAGAGGGCACTGGTGCTGCAAAGACCAGGTCTGGCACGGCAGGTAGCGTTTCACCCACTACTCTTCACTGTGCTTTGACAAGGCCTCCACTGACTCTGTCTGTCCAGCTGCAGCACACCCACCTGACAAAGGCCCAGGTGGGACCTGGAAACAGTGGGGCATACCTCCCCCACAGAAGTCTTTAGCTGTGACTGGTGGCTTAAGAAGATGTCCTTCTGAAGGGAGACAGAGATCATCATGAAATCCTGAAAAGGAGATTTCTGGGAAGAAAAAGGCCTCAACAGCTTCAGGGCAGGTGGGGGGAGGAGGGGCAGGGAATCAAACCTCTTCAAGATATCCCATGTTGGACATCCCATAATACTATTTATTTCTAAGAAAATAAACTAAATTAAACCAAACAAATACAATAATAGTCACAATCATAATTATAGCAACACAACCACTGTTTATTCCAGTTCTCTAGGACCTCAGGGCTAGAAGAAATGATACAGAAGTTTTCTTTTTCCCTACACACTCCTCACCAGACAGCACCAGCCAAGCTGCTTGGGATAAAACCGAACTGAGTTATGACATTCACCAGTGAAGCCTCTCCTACCTGCCAATGGCCATCATCATTTGCACATCAGTGATGCTGTCATCATTGGTTAGGTTTCTTATAACGCCATCCATGAGCTCCAGAGGGACAAACTGAACCACGCTGGCCAAGGCATTGGATGGCGCTTCCTGTTCCTCTGCAAGACATGGATGAGCCCCAGCAATGAAGATGTTAGTCAACAGGAAAACCAGGCACACAAGGTCACTTCTTGTCCTAGAAACCAAATCATTCCTGCCCACAAAAATAGAATCATAGAATTTTTTAGGTAGGAAAAGCTGTCTAAGATGGAATCCAACCATTAACCTACCACTGCCAAGTCCACCACTAAACCACGTCCTCAGCTGCCACATCCACACATCGTGGAGCAGATACTGAGCCGTTGCTAATGAGCAGTGTAGAGTCCACCACTGGCTGTGCTAGGAGGATAATTCCCCAAATCCCAGTGCAGCACATAATGAAGCTGGATGTTTGCAGATGGCTGTTCCCTGAAGCCCTACCAAGCCCCAAGGGAGGAAGAGATCACAGGCATGTGTTTGGCCCAATTCAGGTACCAGATTTCCTCTGCTTGCTCTCTTCGTACTAAGTACTACAAATAATTGCAGAAAGATGCAACTGCAAGCGTGCCTGCCTGGAGACAGGCCTCCTTCCAAAGGATGAGCCTGTCATACAGACACCACTGAAAAACCCATCTCCTGTGGGCTTAGGAATAGCTAAAGAAGGAGCTCACCAGCCTTTCATGGCACTGGTACCTCCAAAAACCTTCTGAAACCCTCCACAATAACCTAAAGGTTGCAGAAGTTGGATAAACATCGTCTGCCTCACCTTAAGATGCAACCACTCTCCAGACATTCAGTAGGGCTTCATACCTCTAGGTCAGTGAGAAATAACTGCTCAGCTTTATCCCCAGTCTCTGGTAGGGACCGGGCAGTGGGGCACCACCCAGTCAGCCATAAGAGAGTGACATTTCTAAAAGCTCTCAGCTCTAACAAGCTGCAGATATGGTGCTTTCCCTTAAGCCCAGCTGATGCTGGAAAGTGCTGAACACACAAGCGTGTGCTGCAAATGTTTCAATCCTGTTAAGAGCTCCTGCCTGCAGACTCTCTGTGGTTTTAGGGGGATATTGTTTCCCCAGCTCAGAGCCCTGGTAACTTTTAGAGATGCTTGTCTATTATATTTCATCTGTGGCTGCATTTCTGTAGTGGATTAAAACTCTGCAAGATATCAAACTAAGTGAGTTTGACTTCATCAGAGCCAACATTTGCAATCCCAGCCTTTTTTTAATTATTATTTTTAAATTACCTGTTGAAGAAATGATAGTGAACAGTTCTTTCAAAGAGGGCAGGATGGCTGAGGTCTGAGTCCTCCAGATCCTCTGCAGCAGACCACTCACTTTGTTCACCTGCTCCAAAAACTCCATGATCTCCTCTTCCCCCTCGGAGACGCACTGGAACTGCCCGATGCACCGGATCAGCTGCTGACAGAACAAGAGCTGGTGTTTTCCCGTGGGAATGCACTGAGGATACTGGGTTAAGAGTTTGCTGATCTTCGCACACAGCTTGGGGCTGGGCCTCTCGCAGACTTTCCGGAGCACCTCAATCCTCAACAAGCTGAAGATGCTGTTTGCTGACGGGCTTTCCAGGACAAACTGCAGTCCTAACTGGATATAATCAAGTACATAATGGCTTCTCTTCCCCAGAGGTCCATACCCTTCCTGGAGGAGACTCAGCAGGAAGCGGACATTGAAGAACTCCTCAAATTCCTCTGGGTGATAGTGGCCGTAGACCTCCAAAACCTCTTTCCCAATCTCTCTTTTATACTTGGTGTCCCCGGTGAGATAAAGCTTGGTGGACAGCTCCAGCATGGACCAGCACTGCTCGCTGTCCATGGGCTGCTTTGCCGCCTCGATGACACGCCTCACAAGCCCTTGTTTCACATTGTTGGGGTAAGAAGACATCACCACAGCTTCCAGTATCTTATCCATCTCTGCTCCTTGCTCCTAAAAGAGAGGGACAGAGCAGCAGGTTAGTTCAAGGAGGGTCTGCTGAGCTTTCAAACCCAGGTTGGGGCAAGGGAGGTCAAAAAAGCAGAGCTATCTGAAGCCCCTCTGAAGACAATTCTTGTGGCCTTTTCATGTGACATTCAGAAGCTTCCACTCTAGTGATGTTTGACTGAGACTAAAGCCCCCAAACTGAATGAATACATAAAGATACAGAACTTCCTCCAATTAATCACACATCTAAGCATTTTTGTCTTGCAAGCAACCAACTACAGACCCACAGAGGGGACAAGTGAGGAATTAAGGGAACCAAGGTCTTACACTGTCTGTGTCTGCTGGCTCAGGTGTCAACAAGAGGCAAAGATGGTCCTGATGACTGTCTTCACATTCAAGGAAGACGAGAACAACCCTGGGAAGCAGAAATGGGATTGCAGCCTCTCTGTGCAATGGCAGGGGTGTTTGTTCAACATTTGCACTGTGCTGTCAGCCACTCCATCTGAGTGGTGCAGTCTTGGCTGCACCCCAGGGACCTGCCGCATTTGTATGCGGGACCAGAGCGAGCAGGGAGAGAAAATGCAGAGTCAGGCAAAGTTTCCCATTTGTAACAGCCTGAATTTACCAGCAATAAAGCATTAGAGAAGAGGGGTTTTTTTTAAAAAAAAAAAGGAATTCCCAAGGAAAAGCTCAGAATAACATTTATAACCAGGTGCTGGACACACTATGGGGGGAAAAAAAAAAAAAAACAAAACACAACAACAACCACAAAAACAACCAAACCACAAAACAAAACAAAAAACCAAAAAACAACCCCCAAAAACAAACAAACAAACAAACACCCCAAACCATTACAAAGTGATAAAATTAGACAGTCAGGATTTCTTATAATGTATTACAGGGACTATAAAGGCTCCTCCACAGCAGGTCCTACCAGCGCAGTGCACTGCAGAAATACACATTTGGAGAAGGTCCCTGCCTATAGCCTGAAATGAGCCACACTTGTGGATCTGACCAGAATAATAATCACCCCTTTCTGTTCCTCAGCTCCCTAATCTGTGAGATGAGAACACGCACCAGTTACCAGGAGGGTTGGTTGAAAGATCCTTCGTTAGCACTTGGGAAGCATTTGAAGTTTTTCAAATGGACAGGGTTATATTAATGAAGAATATACATGCAGGTGACATGTACCCCAAGTATGGTTTCCACAGATGACATCCAGAAGACACTCCAGCAGATGCCATCCAAGGACCACACCATCCCTGGAGTAAGCCTGTATCTGAGCCAGAGAGTATCTTTTCTCCTGGTAGACAGCTGCTTGAGGGTGGAGAAGTAAAACCCATGCCAGACACAAACATCAAGCTCTGACTCACAGCTGCTTGGCTGGGAAGCCTTCCCACTTCCCATCATTGCTTCCCCACAATCTCACAGGATGAAGAAAAAACATTATTGATGAATATATATATATATATTTATATTTATATATTTTTATATACATATATTTATATTTATGTATAGCCACCCCCAATCCAGCAATGACTGTAGGCTACATTGCAATGGCTCTCCAGGAACCACCTTGCCCTTTCTGGCCCCTGCCTGCTGACTCATACATTCCTCTGCTCATGTGGCTGGATCTATTTTTCCCCACCAAGCATTACTGCTGCCTTCCCTGCAACAAGCTATGGCAGAGCTAATGCTCTCCATCACGCTGTTTTCCCAGGACAGAAAACACAACCAGGATTCCTGAGGGACCAGCCTGCGTTAAACCAGTGGCAAATGAGGACAAGATAAGAGAAGACAAAATCCCATAGATAATGTCTTTTGACCTCAAACAGAAAGTACCACGGTGTCAGCAAAGGCTAAAAGTCAACCTGGAGAGCAGATGGGGCTTGCAGACAGTCCAAAATTAGGTGAAGCATATGTCCTTGCTGTAGTTCAGTGGTCACCTTGGCCATACACAAACTGGCACACACCTGCAGTCAGGCTGGTACCCCTCTCACCTCCTCTCTGCAGCTTCCCAGCCTGAGCCCAGACACCCTGGTCATCTGGCAGATAGGTAAGGGACCAAGAGGAGATAGGAGGATCTACAGTGCTCACTGGTTATCTCTCACCATTACTTCCCTGGAGCAATCCATGCTGAGCCTGGCACAGTGATTTGGAAACACCACACAGGCAGGATGGTCAAAAAATGGCTACAGTTCTTTTAGACCTAACCCCATAAATCACCACAGTCCCCTGGTGTATGGGGGTGTTGGGTGCTCTCGCTGTCCCTCTCATGGGTGATGACTGCCCACCACTGTCCCACTACGACTGCACTTTTAGCTACTTTAGCCTTGCCAAACTTCACCCAAATTTTTGATGCAAATATTCTAATTTCATCTGAATTTTGAGGTAAACTTGCAGCTCCTGAAAGGGCTTGGTTCTGCCTCAGGCTGATCACAGAAAGGGACATAAGGATGGGCTTCCCCAATGTTGCTGCCTGGCGTGCAACTAGGTCTCCTCTGACATAGGGTAGTAAGACAAAGCTGAAACAAACTCCCTCCACAGTCAATAAGCAAACAAGCCCCAAAGGACCATCTTCCTCAGCAGGAAACATCATAATGACTTATACTGACATGAGGACCTTGAAGACACACAGGGAGAACCACGTGAGCTGACCTTGTGTTGAAGGGTCCATGCTCTCCTCACCAAAGAAGAGCTTTACAGGACAAGGCTGGGCTTTAGGTAATACATTCCCATCTGCACCTCTCCACGCTGGTGTCAGCAAGAGGAGACAAACAAGCCCATGGTTCTGCTGGGTCTCAGGGTAGACCAAACTGCTCCCTGGGTGTGGGCCAGACGAAGCCAGGATGGAGGATGCTAGCCAGGATATATATTACAATCTTAGAACTACATTAAAGCAACATTCAGGTGGCTTTGTAATATGCAATAATAAATATTATAGTCTTAAAACTACTTTTAAAAGCAGTCTACACTAAAAGATCATTCACATGTCAAAGGCTAGGAATTAAGATGGCTAATTCCAGATAAGCACAGCTCCAGATGCTTTCAAAGCGGTATAGTTTAAGTATCTAATATTAACTTTTTTTTCCCCTAGGACCTCCCTGGAGAGTGAATCAGGGTTTTCAGTGGAGGAGTAAAGTGATTTGGAGTGTTGTCTGTAAGATGACTGTCTCATTTGTTGTAGAAATTGGAAGTGTGTCATAAATAACCCAGGGAACTGCAAGAAGGGGAAGGACAGTTCACTGTCGGGCAGCTGAATGCTGCCTTGCAGATCTGGTCCCTGGTTCTCCTCTGTTTAATACTGAAATAAAGAGACTAAATATTCAGACAATCAGGCTTCTATAATGAGTGTTCCTGAAGTAGAACAACCTTTCTGCACTTCTTCCTCACCAGCATTAGCAACACACTGAAGAGCTGGGAGGATTGGCTCATTCCTGCTTGTGAACAGAACCAAGTTCCCGGAGCACACAAGGATGAAGTAGAAGGTCAAAGGGTTAATTATTAAACTGAAGAGTCACATTGAGGTTCCCATCTGTTTTGTAGCTCACATAAAACAGAGAGTACACAATACGAGCTTTGCAGGGAAAAAGAAAAAAATCCCATGAAATGGCAAAACTGTTCTGCTACCCCAGTGAATGACTGGCAGGGAAAAAACAGGCAAAATCACAGAATGAGGAGAAAAAGAATCTTGGGAGGTCTCTAGCCCAAACCCTGCACACAGCTGAAATCAACCCCAGATGCTCAAGGCTTTATCCACTAAGGTCTAGAAAATACCCCAGGATGGAAATCGTACAACAATCCTGGGCAACCTGCTCCTGTGCTAATTGGCTCATTGTGGGAAGTTTTTCCCTGTTTGAAGTTGGAAGCTCTTGTTTCAATTTATGTCTGGTTTTTTTCCTCGTTCACCTGCCTTGTAGTCCTGGATTCATCCCCTGAATAACCTCCTTGTAGGCACTGGGGGGCTGCTATCAGTCAGTCCCCAGCCTTCAACAGTTCAAGGGGTTAGTCCATCCCAGCTGAGTCCATCCCAAAATACTTTGCATTTGTCCTTGCTGAACTCCATGAGGTTCATGTCAGCCACAGCATGTCCCGGCCCTCCTATATGGCAGCCCTGTCCCCAAGAATATTGGCTATTCCTCAACTCTGGCATCACTCACAAATTTGATGAAGTGAATTTCAACTCCTCATCCAGATCTTTAATGTAAAATACTAAAAAGGACAGGTCCTAGGATAGTTCCACCCTGTTCCTACCCAATTAGCAGTCCACACATCTGTCTTGTTACAAGGATGGTGCAGGGCATCATCTCAAAAGCCTTACTGACATCAAATATGCTTGCTGACTACAAGATGGGTCCCTGCAAGGACAGACACCCAACCATGCTCTAGAAACCAGAGAGGGAAAAGGAATTTAAGCAAAGAGCAGCATTGGCCAGCTTAGTGTCACCCTCCAAACAGAGTAAACTGCAAAAAAAAAAAAACAAAACCCAACTCAAGATGAAAAATCACCTTTGGCTTTGCTTGGATCTACTCTTCATACTCTGTACTGTTCAGAGCTGTACTTATAGTTCTCTTCTGCCTATTCTTTTTCTTTAATTAGGATTCATTTCAATTGAAATTTATCCAGTTACTTCTAAATCAATTCATTCCTTTATCCCTGCCAGCAGCAGATTTCCAGTAAAGGCTCCTTAGTACTTTTTGCAGAATGTAGTACCAGTTCCCACAGCTCAGGTCTTAACAAAGCTCTGGAAACAGAGATGCAAAATGTACCCTACCTTTAGGAAATCTTGGTAATAAATTCAGCACATTTTCTACAATGGCATCATAGAGACTTTGATAAATACCACTAAAGAAGGAAAAATAATTCCCACCATCCAAACGTAGAGTGATACATAAAGTGATTTGCTTCTTACTTACAAAGAAGAAAAATGTCTACTTCCCTGAACTCCCTAGAGGTCTGGAAGCACAGAAATGAGACTCACCTTTTATTGTCCTTAACTCCCACTGAAATGGTTTCTTTTATGTCAGCCAAGACATTACTGCTATTCCTGCTGCATCCTCCAGGCAGCCAGGCAATTAGGGCTCAATCCTGCAGCATGCTGAGCTGCTGCAGGATAAAAGGGAGCTCAAATAGTGCCTTGCTAGAGCACAAAAAAAAAATACTCTGTTCTCTAATATTTCTACAAAATTTGCCTTGACTTGGTATACAACTTCTTACAAGGACCAGCCCTGTTGTCACCTCTCTAGGTCTGTTTTCCAGAAGCATCAAAGTAATTGTGCCCTAATGACTTTTTTTGCAGGGAACAAATGTCTGATGAATTCATATGCAAAGAGGATTTTTTTTGGTTCAAAGTACATCTCTGTTCATCCAGCTAAGAAGGGGAAACCACAGCCTGCACATAATTACCACATCTAACAGATACCCATGCTGTTGTAGCAATATGAAAACTGAGGCACATCTAGACCATAGAATCATAGAATGGTTGGAAGGGACCTTAAAAACTATCTAGATCAAATCATTTGCTCAAGGAGATGGAATAGGTTGTGATGGAGCCAGCAGCCAAACCTCTCCAGACCTGCAAATATATTAATGGTGATGCTCCAACCCTACTTTGCTTTCAGCTGCTGTCTGAGTTGAACCTCATAAAGTGCCGTGGCAGAGCAGAGCACCAGGTTAATTTTTATGAGATCTGAGCAGAAATTCAAAGCTTATAACAGCAGAAAAATCTCATTAAATAGCCCTTTAGAAACAGAAGTGAGACTCTACCCATTTGCAGTCAAAACAGGGAAAAATTGCCAGCTCAGAACCCAGACTGAATTTTTTGCATATGATTATAATCTGTCTTTCTAAATTCACCTTCTCTTTTCAAGGAGACCACATATTCCTTGCTTCCTGTCACAGACTGTTTTCCAGTGGCAGATTGCACTCGTGTTGTGTGTCTCCTACTCACTAGAGTTAATTACTTTTGGCTGACGAGGCTCTTCATGCTTTTCTGTCCTCGGAATCAGAATCGCCCTTTAGTACAGCACCGACAGAGATTGCCCTTCACCACAGGCAGCAGGAGATTTGGAGCAGGACATTGCCCTTCACCACAGGCAGTAGCAGATTCAGAGCAGGAGGCTGTCCCTACGCTCTGCAGGACCTTCCACCCCACTCAGTAGCCTTCTGTTCTCTCCAGAGAGTAAAGGTTTATTTAAGGCATTGTCACCCAACTGGACTGCTGGCATTTTGCATGGCTGTGCTGTACATCAGGAGCTCTACCTTGGGAATGATTAACTTCTCTCTTGCGGCCACACTCTTCTAGAGGTCTCAAAAAAGTAACCAACCAGAAGATATCTATTTGCAATCAGCCTAAATTTATCATATAGTAGTTCCTACCTTCTTTAAAATTTGTTGATGCTTTAGATCCACAGACCACTGTGGACCCTTTTCCTTTTTTCTGCAGTACCATGTATTTCATTGTTCTTTTTTCCTCTAAAACATCATAACTATGTTTGACCATGTCATACAATTCTATCAGCCCTCTGCAAGTGACAATGGTGCTGGGCAGGCTGCCCTACCTCAACCCATCCATCTTACCTACCCTACTCTCTTATTCCTCCAGTGTTTCTTCTTTGACCCGTTTGGTGCACACAGACCCCCCGCCCCCCACTTTCTTCTCTTTCTCTGTTTTTATTATCAGTCATCAAATTAAAAAAAAGGCTTTGGGTGGATGTCAAACCGATCAGTGCTACCAAATAAAGCCTAAGGCTCTAGCATTTCATCTTCTCTTTCTCCAGACTCCTCCTCCTCCCAGCTCCATTCCTCCCCTCCAGTCAACAGCCAGATACACACATCTCTAGTACCTACTGGTATCCTTTTTTAATAAAGCTTCTCAAAATCATCACTAGTTTATTATCAGCCAGCCTGGTACAGATACAGGAAACAAGACACAAGGAATTAAGTTCCTCTCTCCCACTGCCTTGAAAATCAGCAGCAGAGAAAGGCACTTGAGACAAGGCTTGCTCTAACCACCAGACCAGCTGTGACAAACCACTGGCTCTGTGGCTAAGCCCAGCACCAACCCCAGACAAAAATAACCCACCGCAGCTGCTTTTGATTTCTCTGAATTTATTTAGCATTGGATGCCCCAAAGCCCTATCCTGCCTGCAATAGGTAAGTTTTTCCTAGTTTCTCCTCCTCACATTCTCCAGCTGAAGATATCTTCCTTTTCTTTCCCCAAAAGACTTATGCTTTCCTGCTTAGCTAGAGCTCCTAGCCTGGGCTGTGACACCCTACTTCCACAAGGCTTTATAGTGGGAGTGCCCAGCTCCTGCACTGACCTTCAGGCCAGCGTCCTTTCTATCATTGTCCCTGGAGACTGTAAATACATCTACTCCGGAAAGCTGGTTGTTTTCCTGAAGGTATTTATAGCATTAAAATCACTCTTCTTTCTTCAGGTTTCTGTCTGCTTTTGTCTCCGTATAGAAATTAAAACCCTGGATATAACCCAAGGAAAAACCACGTCCTGTTCACCAAAGCATACCAGACTGAGGGTGGATACTGCCAACGCTGCCTGGGATTCATCAGACACTGCTTCACTGTTTGCAGACACAGAGATCTCCAGTTTTTGGTGGTGCCTTCAGGAAAGGAAAAATGGGGTATGATGCCCATTTGAGACCTCAGTTTCCCTCCAGCCTCCAATATATTTGGCTTTGCCTCAGCCAATTCAGAAAGCAGGAATGCAAATTTGAGACCATGGCAAACTTTATGGACTCCATCATAAAGGTGCCCAAGGCATTTTGAGACCCTCTCCTCAAGTGAAAGCTTAGCTGCATCCTTTCAGACTAGGTTGGTCACGTAGTTGAAATTTCCCTGCTATCAGATGCAGCAAGGCATAGTTAAGCTCCCAAAGCACTATGAAAACCTCATAGCAGTGCAAATATTCCAACATCTGCTTTTATTCTTCAGTAGCACCTGCAAAGTCCAAGCTGGGGCAGATCTAACCTGAAAGTGGATTGGATCTCAGCTAATCTGAATTTGATCCTCACTTGTAGAGCCTTTTGGCTCCCTATGGGATGGGAACATCCCTAGGTGTCTCTCCCCAGGTCAGCTTCTCTGGGGAAAACCTGAACCTGTCTTGGCCAGTTTCTTATACCAAGATGCTGCCTTGCAAACAGGTTTGCAAAGCCCTGCAGGCACTGGGGGAATGCACACACGCCCACTTTCCAGTGTTGCTCCTGTATTTCTCCCTCCAAGCATTCACCTATAGCCTGATTCTCAAAAAACCAAATGCTCGAGCACTCCTCCTCCACCATTCCCTTCTGCATCCTGACCACAGAGCATCTCTCTCTCCAAGCATCCCTCTGGGAATCCCAAAACCTGGGCCTTTCTCCCAAACTCCTCCCTACAAGCATCCCTCTCTTGAGCATCCTTCCCACATCTCAATCTTTTGAGCAGTTCTTACTCCAACCATCTCTCCTGCATACCTCCCTCCAAGCCCTCTGCATTCCAACCCCCAAAGCATTCCTCTGAGTATCCCTCCCAAGCACCCCATCCCTAACTCTGAGTATCCCACCCTCTGAGCATCCCAGTTCCTGAGAACCCCAACTCTATCCTGACCCGCATGCAGCCCTTACTTCCAGCTCCTCCCTGCATCCCGACCCTTGAACAACCTCCTGTATCCTGACTGCCAAGCATTCCTGCCTTTGAGCATTCCTCCTGCACCACTTTCCACAAGCACCCCTCCTGCACGACTTCTCTTGAGCAGCCTATCTGCATTCCTCATTCCATGCATCCCTCCAGCCTCCCAAGTCCCAAGCATCCCTTTCCCTGATCACCCCTCCTGCATCTCTTCCCCTGAGCACCCTTCCTATACCCTTCTCACCGAGTATCCCTCCTGAATCTCTCACCCCGAGCATTCATCACCCCAAGCAACCCTCTGGTACCTCTTACCCTGAGCACTTCTCCTGCATCTCTCAGTCTGAGTATCCCTCCAGGACTCTTCTTCCCCGACTACTCCTGCTGCACCCCTTCCCCTGAGCATCCCTCCTACACCCTTCACCCCGAGTATTCCTCCGGAATCCCTCACCCCGAGCACACCTCCCGTACCTCTCACCGGAGTATCCCTCCTGCATCCCTCCCCCTGAGCGTACCTCCTGCATCCCTCACGCCGAGCATCCCTCCTGCATTTCTCACGCACCTCTTTCCCCGACTACTCCTCCTGCATCCCTCCTACATCCCGAGCCCAGACCTTGGCTTCTGCATCACTTCCCCAGCATTCGACCCTCCTCCCTGCGATCACCCCAACCCCTGACCGCCCCGCTCCTGCACCCCTTTCCCTTACCCCC